>LT728036.1:46321-63277 GCA_900157175.1 Oithona nana
CCAAAAAATCCCAAAATCCTAGGATTTTTCCCAAAAAATCCTAGGATATCCCAAATCCCAGGGATTTTTATTTAGGTAGGATTTAGGAACCCCTAGTTTTTTCTTGAAATTTCGATGTTTTTTTCTTACTTTATCGAGGGATGGGTGTAGTTCCGGCTTTGTTGGCTCACGCACGCGTGTCCTTGTCTCAGATTTCACTAAGAAAATCAACTATGTGACCTCAGAGTCTTAGAGCTGGTATAGAAGGAAGCAGTTTTCAGAAGTCCAACTGAAATAAAAAAAATCCTCAGCAATCTCAAACCAAATGAACTCCACGGCCTCCGAGGTCGTTTGAGGTTGTTTTCCTAAAAATTTGAATCAGACACTGAATCGAAACTAAAAAGTATGCTCAAGTAGTCTTCGAGTAGCCAATAAAACGTCCGATCGAGTCGAGTTTTCGAGTATCAACTATCAAGCTGCTCGTATGAGCACTAGTTGGTACTTTTGGATTCACAGGACACACATAGTCCTTCCTAGACGCGCGACTAAGTAGACTTTGCTGACCTGCGCTGTGAATATGGCCCCTCCCCCTGTGGTAAGGGAATCCTTGTGAAATCTCAATCCTACGACAGAGAAGGACTGCTTCAATTTCTTGAACGGTGCGGCCCTTAATAAGCGCGCGCATGGTTTTGGAAAAAGCGGAAATTCACCCTCCTTTATGACGTCAAGGACATCATTGATCATTATTTTGCCATCGTGGGCAAATGGTAATTCAGTGAATTTCACTTCAATTGTCTAATTTATCATCCCAGCACTAAGTAAACATATATTGGACTCTAGATTCGACCTGTTTGACCTAAATCATTTCAAAAAGGATTCTAGGAGGCTATGGAAGGCTTGAAAATGCGTTAGAAGGCTCTAGGAGGCTGAGGATGCACAGGTATGCATGGGGATGCAAGGGGATGCACGGGGATGCACGGGGATGCACATGGATGTAGCTTAGTAGTAGCTGCGTGATTCAGTCTTTATTTTGAAAGAATTTTAGAGCAATAAAAGACACAAGGAAAAAATCTGCTTAAAGTTTAAAATGTTTCAATATCTTATTTAGCAATTTTAGCCTTTATTTTCCAAGGATTTTTTAGCAATAAAAGGTTCAACAAGATACTGGTCCGTACACAACATCGGCGGATGCCGACAAGGTACTTGGATCATAGGTATTTAAATATAAACAACCGACAGGATCATAACGAAAGGCCACACATCCGCTAGTAGTACCACACGTTGTCTGACAATCCAGGGCAGATGCTATGTCTGTTGCCATACCAATTATAAATTGTTTTGAGGATACGGGCGGAGTCATGTCCACATGAAAGCATCGGGCTGAAAAAAAGCCAAATTAAGTTCAGAATACTGTAAGTAAGAAAGTAGTAAGTACTTGGGTCTAATGTGGTAGTAGTAGTTGGAATGGTGGTAGTAGTTGGGGCTATAGCTGCGGCAGCCTCCGCATTGATCCGATCTTGTTCTGCTTGGAACAACGCATTGGCCACAGCAATGCCCATAGTACCAAGTAAGACAGATGTAATAGCAATTACAGGAGGAGTAAACACAGGTCCAAAAGCAGCTAAGAGTTGGCCAATGATTGAAATGAGGTCGATTCCTGGGTTGCTTTGCCTTCCAACTTCGAAGGCTGAAAGGTTGGCGTTTTCGTCATTGTAGATGGCCAGACTCATTTTACCACTTATCGCGTACAGCTAACTATATATACTGATATGAAGTTTGGAGTACAAAGAATCGTAGACGTGCGCGCGCACGTAGAAGGTAAGACTCCGTTGAAACTTTGATAACGCAATGATTCTCCTACCTCAGGGAGTCAGGGGCGGACACTCCTTGGTTTGACCTAAAGAAAAATGATTTTGATCAGTTCTTTCAAGGTTACCTGGATGAAAAACCTGACATATTTGAAGAATTAGTTTCGAAAGGTTTGGATATCAATGCCAAACATGTTTGGAATGGAGAACGATTTTCTGAAATGGAGTTGTCGATGAAGAATTCAATATTCGAAAACATGGTTGATTACTTCCTTTCTAGACCTAGGAGCAAGTCAAGATTGAATCAATTATTGCTCTAGAATCCGGATATTGAAGCATAACATTTTCTTATATGATTTGCTGAATTGCTGTATTTCAGATTTCTAGGGAGGAGATGACTATAAATAATAATAAGCATGGTGATTATATCAATCCAACCTCAATTAGAGTCAAATGAAAAACCAAATCTTTGAATTTTTCTAAATCTTCTTCACTCAAAACTTTCAGTCCCACATGACTACAATTGATGAGTACAATATAGTTTTCCAACAATTCTCTGTCTTCTTCGTCCAAAAATGACATCATTAATGGATTGATGGGTGGAAATTTATTCTTTGATGGTTTGTCTTCTTCAGGTTTGGATAGAATCCTGTAAGGATTCCTCAGTGTTTGAAGAGTGCTTGAAAGTTTTGATTTTAACATCTTTACTGCAGTGCGTGCGGCGTTGTACTAAACTAATTGAAGCAGCGCCGCTTGTGTTTACCTTACATTTGATTGAGCCAAGTACAAACATTGTATTCATTCAGAGGGGTGATGTCATGGCCTAATAGTAACGAGATAGTACATACGACGAAAAACGACGTAAAATTAACTACCTAATTGCTTGTTTTAACTACGAAGGACATAAACAATTACTTTAGTTTTTTTGTTCCCAATTTCTGTTCTGACATTTCTTCATAAGTAAATCTGATGTCAAAAAGTTGTTGAAACAATGGAATTTGAAATGATCATTTTGTCTTTATTTTCTATTTTTCTCTCCAAAGTAGCAGAAATCAAAAGGTATTTTTATAAAGTATTTTTCTACAAAAAGACAATTTGGCAATGGGCATCATCATTCATCAGCCATGAGGAGATGTCCAGAAAATTGGGTGTGAGCAACAGCACTAAGTTTGCCTTCAAAAACATTCAGATAGACTTCTTCTCCTCTGCGCAACTTGAACATCCAGGAAGATCCAATATTGTTGTTTGTGCCACCCATGTTTCCATCATCAATGGTAAATGATTCGTGTCCATCCTTGAAAACACCAACAGTAGTGTAAGTTTTTGCATTGCCAGTCAAACTGCTGAAGCTGAATGCATAGATTCCAGCCACCGGAGCATTGAATTTTCCACTTTCTCCATTAAGCCCACCACCTTCATTCACTTCTATGTGGTTGTAAGTTATAACCCCATTGAAGTCTTTAAATTCTCCAATTTTCATTCCAGAAAAGATAATCTTTTTCTGAAAAAGAAAGTTGTAGACATGATGGACATGATTGTCAATGTGCTTACCACACAAGATCGAAAAAGGGTTTTAGTGCATAACCAGATAGGCCCCATCAGCCTGATTCAGTAATAATAACAAAACCCCTGAAACCATCTCCTCCTTTGTCAGTTACTTCTTCTTCTCCACTTGCGGATTCACTTTCAGACGAACTTCTGCTATCGGCACTATGTTCATCTTCACTTTCTCCATGTTCATTAGTTGGGAATAATGTTTCTCTTTTGTCTCCTGCAGAAGAAGTTTTATTCTTCATAAATCGAGCTTGCTTCAGCAGCTCTTCACGATCCTTCTTGTTCAAGCACGAAATTACTTCTGTAAATTCTTTCATGAAGTTAGCTTCAATATCGTTTTGATCTTCTGAATTACTTAACTCATTTTCAACATATTTCCTTACATAGTAGTCTTTAACATTTTTCCAGAAGGATTCCTTCTCTTTGACATCGATTCCAATATTTTTCATTTTTTCCACAATGGCCAAAATCATTTCGTCATTCATGTCAGACCATCCAACTTCATAGACCAGTTTTTTACAACACTTGCCAAACCTTGTTGCTCCATTTGCCAGCACAATGAAAAACTCCTCCTTAGAATCTTCATGCAATAAATTTGCTCGTACATTCTGGCCATGGACTGCATTCGGAAACATACAAATGAAGTTCAAACATTGTGGTTTTTTGGCCAAACTTGAACTGAAACAAAACTTCTGAGACTTTTCTTTGAACATAAAATTTTGGAAGAATTCATGTGTTGTTGAGGTTATGATGAAGTTTTTCAACAACTTCATATTGTCTTCATAGTTGTGGCTTAAAATCTCACTTTTATTCAATTTTTTCGACAAATTGATTTGGATCTTTTCGGTTGCATACTGAATGGCATGTAGAAGTTTTGGAAGCGTTTTTGTTTTCAATCCAGTTATGAACTTCTTTTTGTAGTGATTTCTTGTGTCTTCCGTGATAGGCAACTTATCCAAAACTTCATAAGTAGCAGCAATCAATTGTCCATAGGTAGAGATTACTCTTTCATTGCACTCAGGTAACTTCTCAGATTTTACGATGTCTTTCACCTCTTCTCTTGCTTGTTTGACTGAAGATTTGAAACTTTCAATGTCCAGATCACTGATGAATAACTGTAAGCACCCAGAAAACTACCCTTTTCCCTGCCTTTTTCACTAAAATCCTGTCTTTGACTTTTTCTCTGCGATTTTTGCCAATGAAATCTTCGGAATCTTGATCGAACACTAAGTATTCCCTTTTGAAAGAACAGTTCCTTGAAAATTTGATAAATCTTGATGTTCGTTTGCCCACACAATCATCAGATTCCGTAATGGACCTTTTCCGGATCGGAGTTTTGTAGCAACTATCTCAAAGTTGTCTCCTTCGTAAATTCCATCAAGAAGGTTTTGCACTTCTTTCATATTTGGGTTTCCAAGAAATCTTCTGGAGTTTTGATTCCATTCTGAAAGTTCAAATGTTGTTTTTCAAGCTAATTCTTCAATCAAATGGTTGAAAATGGTTGATGGAGCTCTCAAATCTTTTAAATCTTGTGCACAATAAAGACCGATCAGTAAACAAGGCCAAGCATTGTTTGGCATGTCAAGGTACAGATCTTCTAATACTTTTGTTGGATTGTGAATTTTTGCGTCTTGAATCAAGTCAGTCAAGGCTTCAATTATTTGAGCACTTTCTGAATCCGGACCAAAGTTTGAAATTGGATTTTTGCTTATGCTTCGAAAGACATGCTTGGGAACTTGGCTTGAGGACAAGTAGTATGGTTTGCCATGATGAAAATTCACTTTTAAGTTCAATGTCAAGGCGAGATTCCGATCAATCATTGCTTTTGGATCATTCAAAATGGAAGTAAGTAGCTTAGTCACTTCCGGATTGGAATGATCTTTTAGTAGCTCTTTCTTGAACAATTTACTGATATGAATTGAATCTTTGGTAACTGAACTGAAAAGTCTTATGGACAAATCAAAGCACTGTTCAAGCATTGATTTATGACTATTTTGACTTCGATGACTAAATTGGTGATTAGGTAAAGACGTCCATCTTGAACATGACAACCTGTCAACATTCAATGACTTGGACCTTCGCACCAAAATGAATGGTAAGGCTTTCCAAGAAGTCATCTTTCTTTAGTTTTACAATAATTTCACTGATAAAAGAAAGCCGAAAGTTTTTTGTTTAACTTCTAAAACTTTTGTTTTTCTTTTATTGCGGAAAATTATTTACGATTCTCACAACCTCTCAACTCATATTCTGAAGAAACTTTTTGAGTGATTATCTTACCAATATCAATTTCAAGTTCATCAACTCCACTCGAAAATCATCTTTCATTTTGGTCTCTAATTCCAGTAAATGTTTGCTGATATTTTGAAAAGTTTCTTGAACATCAGTAAATTGCCTTTCTAAATTGCCCAATCTATCTTTGAAGTAGATTTCAAATGCATCCAATGCATGTCCAGATATTCCAACATTTTCACTTCTTGAACATGTTGTAAAAACGAGTAGGATTATCCATAGGAGTGAAGCCATAGTTGGCAACGAAGATAGACTGAGGAATTTTCGATGTTGAACGGACAACTCATCAATTTCAATCAACACAGTTCCAATGATCCCCGGATGTTGCAACTTGAACAAACAAGATTGAAAGTTTCAATCTATAAAGCGCGAGACAAAAAAATTGACAACATATGAACAAAATTAGAAAATATGGACTTGAATAAACAAAATGTTTATTTTCCAACGTTCAGATCAATGTAATGTTCGAAATAAATATGATGATTATATCAATCCAATCTCAATCAGAGTCAAATGAAAAACCAGTTCTTTGAATTTTTCTAAATCTTCTTCATCCAAAACTTTCAGTCCTACTTGACTACAATTGATGAGTACAATATAATTTTCCAATAATTGCCTGTCTTCTTCATGCAAAAATGACATCATATATGGATTGATTTTGTATGGTCGGAATTTACTCTTTGGTGGTTTGTCTTCTCCAGGTTTGGATGGAATTCTGTAAGGACTTCTCAATGTTTGAAGAGCGCTTGAAAGTTTTGATTTTAACATCTTTGCTGCAGTGTGTGTGGCGCTATACTAAACTAAATGAAGCAGCGCCGATCGTCAGCAATATCATTAGAATTTGACAGTCTTTATATTACATTAATCATTATGAAAAGTAATTTACAATTTGTCATTTGTCAAAGCAATATACTTTAAACCTGCAAGATAATAATGCAAGTGCCATAAGTACATGGTTATTAGATTTATCGTGGCTAACTGTGATTTAATTGATTTTTAAACGTGATTCAAAGATTTTCACGCAGTTTATGGCTTGGTAAAAAAAGTAATCAAAATATTTGCTCTAAATCTTTAAGGAAAATTCTGTTTGTTGATGGTCAATATGTTAGAGATTAAAAAAGTGATAATTTGAAAGCTTTTTTGTTGCCTTGAAAAAACGTTGTTGCATCAATTCAAATGCACAACGTCAAAATGAAAGCTTGTGATGTCGATCGTTTTTTTGGCACTTATCCCAACTTTTTCAATTTCACTTGAGTCATGGAAGCCTTATGGACAAATCCAGGCTTAACTATAATCGCCTTGAAAATAATCACTTATTGTGACTTGAGCAGTTTATGTCATTTGAATTCAACTTGTTTGTCATGGTGTCAAATCATTTCAAATTCTTTGGTGTTTTATCAAAAAATTCTGGAAGCAAAACTCAAAAAACATCAAAATAAAAAGTGGATGAAGAATTGTCATCCAGAATGGAAAATCATTATTGAAGAAATTCTACAAAGTCACAATGTAGAAAGTATGATTTTAATGTCTAAAAACCTTTACAAAATGTCTAAAATTGTGGACAAAAAATCCACTGAACATTTGTATACCATCACTCCACTTCATTTAGCTGTGGAAAATGATGATTCTGAATTTTTCCACTTTATTTTGCCACTTTTAACTGACAAGAATCCCAAAGCTAATTCTGGAATGACTCCATTGCATTATGCTTGCAAAAATGGACATTTGGAATTCTGTAAGAAATTACTTGACAATTTGAAGATCAAGAATCCTTTGTCAAAAACCAACACAACTCCGTTGCATTTTGCTGCTAAATATGGACACATGGATGTTGTCAAATTACTTCTTGAAGAATCATGTAATGAAAATAGTATCAATATACAAGATATTGATGGATTGACTGCTTTGCATCTTGCGGTGAAATTTGGACATATTCAAGGTAAGCAGCAGCAGTTTTATATTTTCAAATAAACAAAAAAATCAAGCATAGATTGAACAGAGACATCTAACGTTGAAAAACCAAAATCTGATGTTACATGCTTGTGTAGATGTGAAATTCACTGAAGACTAAAAATTGAAGAGTTTCAAGTTTAAGATTCAAAAGTGAAAATTAGTAGACTTACACAGAGGGGCAAACATCTTCCACGATGAAAAGCACATTTCAGACGTCCAAAAAAGAACCGATTTTCAGCTTCAACTTCAGGCTCGATTTCTTCCAAAGTTGCTTCATAATCAGGTTGATCAGTTGATTCTTTTTTCTCTTTCGGTTCTTCGTCAAATAGTGAGATTGGCTCACCAAGCAAAGTCTAACATAAGTTAACGGTTAATAATTGTATTAAAGTTTAACTCGCATTACCTTGCAGTAGAAAGACAAGATTCCAAAAATCAAGAAAATTTGAAAGTTTTTCATTTTGACTTTCAATCCCAAAATTACTTTTCAAACTGCGTCGTCTCCCTTGATTCTAAATTCTTTTTAGCAGATGTTATTTTCTACAAATTAGTAAGCTATTGTGATATTATTAAATTGCAAAATACTGCGCAGTATTTATTACAGAGATTACAGATTTCAACAATTGTACAATTTAGCCATAAATTGAACAGACGCATCGTACAGTCCAAAACCACCAACGGATCTCACAAGCTTGTGTTGCATTGAAATTCACCGATGCCTTAAAAGTAGAATCAAATTGAGAATTTTTTTTAAGTCTTGACTTACATTGGGGAAAGAAATAAGTATTTACGTACACAGAGTGCATTGCAAACTCCAGCGTATTTTGCACATTTGAGTCCACCAAAGAAAAATCGGTCTTCCTCGCTTTCTTCGTCAATAGGTTTTATGGAAGCATGAAAATCCCCTCCTTCGCCACCTTCATAATCAAATTCTTCACTTTCTTCTTCGCTTGGCATGGCTACAGGTTCACCAAGCAAAGTCTTGCAAAAGACCGAAAGGACCCCAATAACTAAAAGAAGATGAAAGTAGTTCTTCATTTTGTCAGCTTTGATTTCGGAATGATTTGTGAAGGGAGATACACCTCGATATTTATGTAGATTTCAATGCAAACATCATGATGTATGCTTTATAAGGTAATAACTAAGTTTGTTTGCAAAAAAGATGGCAAATACATAATATCAATTTTTGATTAGAAAGCAACAAAAAAGTCAATTTGATCATTTACAACATTTTTTTAATCGTAATCTCAGATGATCCGGATGCATTTATTACATGGTAAACAAAATTAATTTTGAGGTTGCAACACTTGTATATCCTGAACATATATTCGAAAAGCAATTCTAAAAGTCAAAATTACATTCACCTACAAGGTGTCCCAACATTTTTTAGACAGGATTTTAGCAACGAAAGTTTGTTTACATTCTAGCCAAGCAGTGCAAATCTCCATTCAATTTGACAAAAAAAAAGATTATAAATTGGCGCATTTTTTCATGTTTTTAATAAGCGAAAAAAAATTAACAAGTGTTAAATCATGATGCATTTTAGTGCTTTTCACACCTGAAACGCACTTTCTCAACATGCAAAAAAAATGAACAAAAATGCATTGCAATTCTTTTATTTTCCCTTGCCAACACTGAACATTTATCCTGTCAAAATTCCAAAAGGAAATAGTTGGCTGCACTGATAAGTCACCGGTGCTGGATTTGGATTGAAGAAACTGGGAAATGGGGTCACAGAACAAGTCGTAGCTCCAGTCACTCTCTGAAAAAAAATTATCGCTCATTAAAGAACTCTTTAAAAGGTGCCTTGAGTATTGATTAAAAAGTCATACACATTGTCCAAGACACTGAAATCTTAGACGACGAAATGATGATCCAAATGATCCGAAACCGAATCGTCTGCGTCTTGATCCTCGTCTTCGTCCCCAAGTCCTTTCAGATTCTTCAGATTCTCCAGATTCTCCAGATTCGTCAGATTCGTCAGATTCGTCAGATTCGTCAGATTCTCCAGATTCGTCAGATTCGTCAGATTCTTCAGAGGCTCCAGATTCATCAGATTCGTCAGATTCTCCAGATTCATCAGATTCCACAGAATCTGCATCTGTGCACTACAAAAAGCATTTTCAATTAGTATTTCAAAATTACATTAGTTACCTCAAAATTGAGTGCACCAGATTCTCCAGATTCTCCAGATTCTCCAGATTCTCCAGATTCGTCAGATTCTCCAGATTCTTGAGATTCTCCAGATCCTTCAGATTCTCCAGATCCTTCAGATTCTTCAGATTCATCAGATTCGTCAGATTCTTCGAAGGCTCCAGATTCATCAGATTCTTCAGAATCTGCATCTGTGCACTACAAAAAAGCATTTTCAATTAGTATTTCAAAAATACATTAGTTACCTCAAAATTGAGTGCAATCAATCCAAAAATCAGCAAAACAGATAGGAAATGTCTCATCTTCACCCTTGTCTGGCCAATTTCCAACTTGTGGATTTTTCATCACCCCTTTTTATATCAACATTTGCTTTGATTACATTTCTTTTTTTTTTTCTTTTGCAGTTGTGAAATTACTATTGGAACATTCCTGTCGAACAGATGTGATGGATAATGAAAGATTGACACCTTATTTGACGTCAGTGATATATGAAAAATTCAACATTTTCCAACTTTTAGGACCTCTTCAGCAAGATCCAAATCCTTGGTTTGTTCACCCTTTGAGTGGTGAAAGAACAACTTTGTTGCATCATGCTTGCCAAAATGGATTAAAACAGTTTTTAGAACTCATTTTTGACATGTCAAATCAAGACAAAAATCCCTTAAATGAATCTTCACAATCACTCTTACATTGTGCTTGCAGTAAAGGACACTTTGACATTGTAGAATTTCTACTCAACCAAGATTTTGATTTGCAACAAAAATGTCAAAATGGAAGAGTTCCTTTACATTATGCAGCAATAAGAGGATCACTACAATGTTGTCAGATTCTAGTCAAGAAAATGATTGATATCAATATTGAAGATAAACATGGAAAGACTCCCTTGGATTATGCCCAACATCGTGGAAATCAAACTTTAACCAAATTATTGGAATCATGAAATATACAAAAGACTAAAGTTTATTGATGCATTTTCCAGAAACATTTTGTTGAGTTAGTTATTGATTTTTAATTCTTTCATTTTGATTGAAGAACGTCTTCTGTCACCATTGGGAATAGTCAATGAAGTACCATTGCCATTGACTTCTGCTTCATCATCAGAATCATCATAGTCTTGACTTCCCATAGCACTTGTGAATGACAACTTTGAGTAATGTTTCTTGAGTTCATCCAACATTTCTTGAGCATGTTCAGAGTCTCTGGTTTCAACCACAACAATGTCTTCAACTGAAAAGATGTCATTCTTGATCCAAGCCCTTTCCTGTTGGATATCCTTGATGGTTACTCCCAACTTGAAGAGAATGGTGGTCAACTCAGCAATGCCACCAGGTCTGTCACTGATTTGAACTCCAAACTTGACTAATCGTCCATCTGCAGCTAGTCCTCTATCCAAGCAACGGCCAAGAATGGTTGTGTCAATGTTGCCACCACATAAGGGAATCACCACCCTAGATTAACATCTTTAGTTTCAAAAACTAGTTTTTGGGTACAATTATTCTCTTACTTTTTGCCTTTTAATTCTGGCAGTAAACCAGCCAAGACTGCAGCCACTCCAGATGCACCTCCACCTTCAACAACGGCCTTTTCCATTTCGATGCACCTTAGGATACTGATAGCTATCCATTCTTCAGATACAGTCACCATCTTGTCAATCAAAGGAGCTGTAAAACAAAGCAATAATGACAAATAGTATCACAGTTCCGTCCAGTAAGAGTTAGATCAAGATGCGTGTTTTTGGGCAGTTTACGCTTTGAAATGAATTCACTTTTCTTGGTATTCAAAAGTCTTAAGTAGTAACTAAAGGCCTAAATAATCCCAAAAATGTACCAAATGTTGAAAAATTCAATAATTGTTGGCATCAAAGCAATTTGAAAAAGTTAACTAACTCTACACTTTACAAATCTAGTCTAAAATGCAGAAGAGTAGAATAGTTTATCATTTTTGTAAAATTTTGAAGTAATGTTTACCTCCAGTGGCTACAGCATTACATCCAACAGTAGGTACAGTCAAACCATCAGCAATGCTAGGTGTGGTTGGAGTGAAGACAGGTGTACCTGCCTTCAAAGCCGTTGCAAAACTTGGACACCTCTCAGGTTCAACTCCAATGATTTTGATGTTTGGATTCATGGTTTTCAAAGCTACTGCACAGCCTGAAATGAGACCTCCTCCTCCTACAGGGATGACAACAGCTTCCACATCAGGCACTTGTTCAATGATCTCCAGGCCCATGGTTCCAGCCCCAGCCAAGATGTTAGGGTGATCAAATCCATTGATGTACATGTAATCCTTTTCTTTTCCAATGGCAAGAGCTCTTTCTCTAGCTTCACCAATGTCTGCACCATGAATGATGACATTGGCACCAAACTTCTTGCAATTCTCAACCTTCATGATGGGTGCAACCACAGGCATACAAACAGTCACAGGAATGTCTAAAGTTCAGAAAGAAAGTTTTCAACAGGGTTTACGGGCAAGTATTGATCAGGGTTACTAAATAAACTCTCATTTTTTACTAAATAACACAGCTTTTTCTTGCTTTAATTTTCATCAGAATGGTAAGGTTTGATAATAAGATTTGATTTTTAGACCTATGATTCAATGGGATCATGGTTTTCCAGCGGAGCGTGAGACGTAAAATATTTTCAAAATTCAACTTTTTTGCTCAGATTCAAACCAGAAGTTGCTGGGACACCCTCTGTAGATAGAAAATAAAGTTTACTTAGTTGTCCTCCATGGAAAGCCAAAGCCAAAGCATGATTTCCAGCAGATGCAGCAATGACACCTTTCTTCTTTTGTTCCTCAGACAACATCAACAAAGTGTACCTTGCCCCACGTTCCTTGAAACTTCCAGTGTATTGCATGTAGTCCTTTTTCAGGTAGATATCAATGCCAGTCATTTTGGTCATGTGGGATGGCTTTACACCAAAAAAAATGGCAAAATTAGTTTTGTAAGTGTTTGTTAAAACCTAATCTAGTTTTGGACCACACCTCTACCTAATAAGGTAATAAATCTTGTGATTCAGCTAAAAAGAGTTTACTTACATCACATGGTGACCTAACGATTCCATCCCTGATTCTGAAAGCTGCAGCGCTTACATTTTCAAAGGATACGATCCTAGGATTTTCTGGATCACACCAAGGATCTTTGATTTCTTCCTTCATGATTTTTTTTTTCCAATTTAGGTATTAATTATGATGATGCTACCAACTCAATCGTTTGCAACGTACTGACCAGAAAACGGGTCTAGAAACATTTTAACTAGACCACAAAATAACGAGAAGAAAACGAGTTTTCAACCAAAATGATAAGTATCTTTGAAGAAAGAAGAAGAGGGATAATGATGTCGTTTATTTTCGTCTTTCTTTTATTTTCCAGCTAATTGGGAGGGTGTCAAACCTGAGGAATTCCTGGCGAATTCATTGGCTCCTGAAGCCACCAAAAATTGGGCAATTTTGGTTTGTGAATTATGAAAAGCCGTATGTAATGGTGTATTCCCTATGAAAATTGAAAAGACAATATTAGAAAAAAAAGAATAACTTGGGGGTTTCCCAAGAATACACAAACTACCCAAAGTCAACCCAGAGTACCAATGACTTCACACAACCAACCCAAATCCAACCCAAACACCAAAGTAACCCAAATTTAACCAAACAACCCAAAGTGATCCCAAACCTATTGTTTTGGTTGAGTTTGGGTTATTTTGTGGTTTGACTTTTGGTTACTTTGGTTTGACTTTGTGTTGACTTTAGATTGACTTTGGGTTGGCTTTGGGTTGACTTTGGGTTGACTTTGGGTTGACTTTGGGTTGACTTTAGATTGACTTTAGATTGACTTTGAGTTGGCTTTGGGTTGACTTGGATTGACTTTGGGTTGAATTTGAGTGACTTTGGGATGACTTTGGGTTGACTTTGGGTGGACTTTGGGTTGACTTTGAGTGACTTTGGGTTACTTTGGGTTGTCTTTGGGTAGTTTGTGTATTCTAGGGAAAATGAAAACCCCATAACTTGACTTCGTTTGAGACTGCTCACCGATAAGATCTTTTTTATCTAGATCAGTTCCAGCTTGAACTAGTATCTGTGATAGGACCAAGTGACCATTTTGAGCGGCTAGATGCAAGGGAACCAGCCCATGTGCGTTGCGAGTGTTGATATCAGCCTCAGCTTCAATCAATTGTTCAGCAACCTGTAAGAATAAAGTATTTTCAAAAAACGCAATGGAAACCGCAAAATCGGACAAAAAATTCGCGCCTTTAATTTTTTGATTATTCTTTGCTGCAGATTTTGAGAAACTTTTTTGCGAAGTGGAAAACCGCCGCACAGTGTGTCAAAGGTCAATTTGTGTCCGAAAACTACAAAAGGTTGAAAAGTTTGAAAAATGCTGAATTTTAATTTTTGTGTCAAAATCGACTATTTTTAGTGGAAAAATCCAATTATTTGAATTTTCGCGCCTAAATTGGTCAAAAATTGTCATTTCATGTTTTTTTCGCGGCAATTTTATGTCAAAATCGCGAATTTTGGGCCTAAAAGTTCTAATATTTGATAAAAGAATAGTATTGAATTTTGGCGCAAAAATTCAAATTAGATGATTTGCGAGATTTTGTCACAATTCAATTTTTGAACAAAAATATTAATTTTTACACAGTGTTTGCGGTGAAGTTTTGTTTAAGTTGTCAATGTTGACCTTGCAAAGATGCAAAGGAATGTCTGATAACAGCCTCAAGAAATCTAATTTTTTGTTATCCTAACAACAACATGTATCTGCAAAGATTTCAAAAACTTATTCATGGAGTAAAAAATCAGTTTCCAAATTCACCATGGATTACGACTCAACAAGTGGAAGATTTATTGAAAAGTCAAAAAGTTATTTTGGTTGATTCTCGTTTAAAAGACGAGTTCAAAGTTTCTAGGATTCCAACTGCTATAAACATTCCAATTTCGACTAAAGGTCCAGAAATCAAGCAAAAATTGATGGATGCAAATATTTGTCAAAACACTAAAATCATCAATTACTGTGCAGTAAGTCTCAGATCATCAATGATGACAAACAAAATCCAGAAACTAATCAATGAAGATCCGGATTTGAAATTCATCCATCCTGAAAATCTGCTGAATATGGAAGGTGCAATTTTCAAATGGGCAATTGAAAATCGACATTTAATTGATGAAAATGGAATCAGCACAAAGTAATTTTCAAATTAGTTTTACAATATGTAGTAAATTAATTTTGATTTTTTAGGTATGTTCATCCATATAGTTGGAAAATAGGATTTCAATGTTTGCCAATGAACAAATGGATCAAATTATGGAAAGAAATCCCTCGAATTCAATAACAAATAAAATTGTCCAAAAACGAAACCTTACTTTTAGACATATATTTGAATTTTTGCCCAAAAATTCGAAGATATTCTTGATTCATTAAAAAAAGTATCAACAAAAACCTGACTTTTCATGCCAAAAATCTAGATCTAATCCCAAAATTGAACTTTACAAAACATTGGAAAAAGTCGATTTAGACCAATTTCCAGGCAAAAATTATCGAATCTTTTTTTACGTTTTTTCTAAAATCAAAATCTTCTGTCAAATTGGGTTCAAAAATTCAAATTCACTGCTACGCAAGATTTTATCAAAAGTTGAGAATTTTTGGACAAAAAATTGAGGTTTTGAACTTTTTTGTGTTTTCAACTCACCCCAATTTGTCCATTCTGCGCTGCCAGATGCAAAGCAGTGTTGGCGTGCAAGTCCTTGAAATTAACGTCAATTTTCTTGGCTCGAAGTAAATGTTCGGCTACTTCATTCCATCCATTTTGAGCGGCTAAATGCAAGGCTGTATTCTTATGATTATTACCCTTGTTCACATCTGCTCCATTGAGAATCAATTCTTCAATGATGCCCCCTCGGCCATTCTGAGCGGCGATATGAAGCACAGAATTCCCATGTTGATCCGCAGAATTGACATCAACTCCATTTTCAACCAATTCTTTGGCAGCTTCCAAGTCTCCATTCAAGACGTAATTGATGAGTTGAGCACCTGATCCAGGTCCTGCACCGCCTCCTCCATTATTGGAAGAACTGACCACTCCTTGGAGTAGAGATTCAATCAATGGATCTTCAGTGGTTGTGGTGGGTCTGGGATTGCCTCGATTTCTATAAGAGATGATGATCAATTTTGTTTAATTTTGAAGTCTTAAAAGGTCCAAAATGAACCTGAAATGGATGCCCAATAGACCTACAATAGACCCAATATGGACCATAACCCTAAAATGGACCTAAATTGGACCTAGAATTGACCTAAAATAGACCTAGAATGGAGCTAAAATGAACCAAAAATGGACCTAGAATGAACTTTAAATTGACCTAAAATGAACCTAGAATAGACCTAAAATGGACTTAGGATGACGATGAACTTATAATGGTCCTAGAATGAACCTAAATCGGACCTAAAATCTTTATTGTGACAAACGTTTAGCTTAATTTTTACCAAATTCAAAATCAAAACTTTAACATTACCTATTGCCTGCATTTGGGGATAAACGGCAAAATCTCAATCCTTTGCAAGCATCATTTTGTTGTGAAGGAGAATTGGAAGCAGAAGAAGTGTCGCTTGTCCTGGGTCTATTTCTCAGTCTATTAATCAAGGTGGACCTCAAATTGGTTTGTTGGTTGGATTGTTGTTCTTCTTCTGACACCGTTCTTGAAGGTGTGACAATCAAAGTGTCACCCTCACGAGTTATGGAGGAACTTTGGCTTTGAATTGGTAAATTGGCAGATGCAGTTTGGGTAGGAATTAGACGACTTCGTGTTGGCGAAAATCGTGGTCGGGTGGTGGTGGGTTCAGGTTGACGAATTCCTTGCTCATTGGCGAAATCAGTTTTTAACCGGCAAAACCTCAATCCGAGAGCTAAAAAGTCGAAGTCTTAATAAGTACACAAAGGTACTCAGAGGTTTGAAATGGTTCAAAAAGGTACATAAAGGTGCAAATGGTGCACAAAGGTACACAAAAATTCACAAGATACACGAAGGTACACAAAGGTACACGAAGGTACACAAAGGTACACGAAGGTACACAAAGGTACACGAAGGTATACACAGCTACACAAATGTACACAAAAGTGCACAAAGGTACAAAAATGTACACACAGGTACACAAATGTACACAAAAGTGCACAAAGGTACAAAAAAGGTACGCAAAAGTACACACAGGTACACAATTGTAGACAAAAGTGCA
>LT728036.1:66371-93590 GCA_900157175.1 Oithona nana
TGCGCATTATGTCCACTGTCAAATCTAGTTGAGGTACAATTTAGCTCATTTTTGGCGCAAAAATTCAAATATTTGCAAAAAAGCATCGATACAGAAAGATTGGATTTAATTTTTTATAGTGAAAATTCAATTCATTTTTGAATCTTGTACCGATAGGAAATCTATTTTTGGGAATTTTATAGGAGCTTTTCAAGATAATCTTTTATTCTTATCTAAAGATTTTCCCTACACAACATGTGTGTTGTACTTCAAGATGATAAAAGTGCACATTTGAGAAGAGACACAGAAAACTCCTCAAAGGCAAAGAAGCAAATGTGTTTTCTGTGAAAAAGTGATGTTGCACAGGCCATAAATTCTCACCTTCTTTGAACTTAGTATTCACTCACTCACACAGTGTGTCAAACATCCATTTTTTGTACCAAAACTACAAACTCTTGAAAAATGGTCAATTTTTATTTATGTGTCAAAATGGTCAAAATCAACTATTTTTAGCGGTAAAAAAATCGAAATATTTGAATTTTCGCAAATTCAAGAATATTATTGAATTTTGGCGCAAAAATTCAAATTAGATGATTTGCGATATTTCGTCAAAATTCAATTTTTTGGACAAAAATATGACTTTTGACACATTGTGACTCACTTCAAAAAAATCCCAAATTGCAGGGTGACTTCAAGAACGGATCAAAGCATCGGCTTCTTCAAAAACCACTACCATGTCTGCCATTTCACTCACCGGTACATATCGGCATCACAAAAATGAAAATTACAACGATTTTCTCAAAGCTCTCAGTAAGTAATGTTTCAATTTTCGGCGCGAAAATTCAAACAGTGTCTTATTTGAATTTTCATACTTAAAAAATGGGGTAAAAAATAAAGAAATTATTGAACCAGAAGAATGATGTTTTTTGGCGCAAATATTCAAATATTTTTGGCGGGAAAAATCAAAATTAGGAAAAGATCAATTTTGAAGCTTTTGGGTTTTTAATCGTTTTGATAAGAATCTCAAGGGTTCTTGCTTCACCACCGTAAGAAGTTTCTTTTAAAGAAGCACTAAACATGCAAAGTTGCAATGTAGTGGCACTTCATCTCATGCTCAAGTACTTGGATGTGATTTATGTATTGCAAACATCCTTGAGAATCAAGCAGCAGCACACGCCAGCATCCCATCTTATAGAGGAAAGAACGTGTGAGGAGGCAAAAAATACTAAATGAGGTGAATGCATAGATTAGTCATCAGCAATGCACCAGAGGCTTGCCCAATGTCCAAGCACTTTACACTGTATTGTCTTACCCAAAAATCAATCATTCACTACTTAAGACTTCAAAAATCAATTTCAACATTTTTCGATTGAGTCAAAAGAGTCGAACGAAATCAAATAATTAGAGTTGTAGCTTGGTTTCTATAATCACTTGATTAGTTTCGGCGCGAAAATTCAAAGTTGGTCAAATATTACTTTATCTTGATTAATGTCAAATGTCATCACAAGTGCATTTATATTGCAGACATTGGCTGGTTTAAAAGGCATGCAGCCACCACAGCCCATCCAACGGTGGTTGTCACTGAGGGTTCAGCTGGCACACTCAACTTTAAGAACCAAGGGATTAAAACCAATGAGAAAACCATCAGTTTAGGTGAAGAACATTCAGAAACATTGCCAAATGGAGAAATGGCCAGGGTAAGTGCAAAAAAAAATATTGTTATTCCTTTTTTATAAAAATCAATTTTCTAATTTAGGGCATAACCGTCAGAGAAGGTGATTCTAATTTAATCACCAGATTAGAATCTAAAACTCTAGGCAAAATGGAACTGATCAGAGAATTCACAAAAGAAGGCATGACCCTGTATATTAAGCTGTTAGACCGAGATTTTGAAGCCATCAGACATTACAAAAGAACATCTTGAAAAGCCAGATCAAAAAAATAAAGAATAATATTGTTATTACATTTTTGCAATCAAAAGCTCTGACATCTTGATAGCTGAAGCAATGCATCCATCAACTGTTGCAAATTCTTCCACAAATGCATCACCGCCTGCGAGCAAAAGTGGAGCTTCATTTAATGCTACAGCATGTGGACATCCTGGGAAAGGTGTGCTAACTTGTGAATATCTCCAACGCTGACACTTGACAGAATTTGGATGGGGCCAATCCGGGTAGAGTTTCTTGTACTGTGCAACTAACATCTTTTCTACTTCGGGAATTGGAGTTTCCAGGTACTCAGATCCAAACTTGGAGTCGGTTAAGAATACGATAGAAGTTGGATCACGAGTTGATCCAAGGCGTTTTTGTGGATCTTGCGAGACGTAATAGAGAACTTGGTCTTGGAGGTATTCAGTCCCTTGTTGGCCAATTTTGATGCAGTCTTCAGTTTTGTCAAAGAAAAGGGCTAATCCGTATCTTGCACAATACAGAACTTTTGACAAGTTTTCTGATAAAGAGTTGTCTAAGATTGTGTTCATTCCTGGTAACTGAAGTATTTGAGGTACAGGCATTGTCATCAACGCAGAATCAAAAGTCTCATTCTTTCCATCCTGTAACAACAGTCGTTTGAAATATCATGTCATCCAATCAAAATGTGTTCAAACTTACTTGAGTTGAAACTTGGATTTTGTCATCAGAAGTAATTGAGATATGATTGATATGATGCCCAAAATTCACATTGACACCAGATTTGTTGAAGAAGTGCTTGACAATCGAAGCTGTTCCCTCAGTAGCAACATAATGAATGACACCTTCAGAATGATGTTCATTGGCAACCACACCATCGAATTTTCGAATCAATTTATTCGAAAGTAAATCTTGATAAATTCCTTCATGTCTTTTGAAATATTCAGGTTTGGCTGATATGTATTGAGCACCCAAATCTGCTGTGCAATCCGGATTACCAGGACTTCTGGAAGTTGACATTCGTCCACCTGCTCCTCTAGCTTTGTCCCACACTGTAATTTGGACATTATTCCCAAGCTTTTCTGACAGAATGGATGTAGACACAGCGCTGGTGATGCCACCACCGATAACAAGCACTTTAGCAATCTTATTTGACATTGACATGTTGACACTCTTTTCTTGTTTATGTTTGATTGCAGTGTTACCTGTACCCAAAAAAAACCCGACATTTTGAATTAGGCATTTTTGACGATTTTTTCGGCCGATAATTTCAATGACAACATTAGAAACACTGCCTTGAATGTTGTCAAACTACAATCATGACCAAAATCTTAGGTAAGTTTTAAAATTACTTTTGAAATTACATACTTTGTAATTACCATACAATGTAATTTTTAGTTATTGGTGGTGGAATAACCAGTGCAGCCACGTCGGCTTTCTTAGCTGAAAAAGTGGTTGGCAAAAATGTTCAAGTTACTATTTGGGACAAAGCTAGAGGAGCCGGTGGTCGAATGTCAACCACAAGAAGTTCTGGAAATCCGGATTGCATTGCTGATTTAGGTGCCCAATATATTACTGTGACACCTGAATATGCAATCAAACATAAGGAAATTCATCAAGATTTGATTGATTCTAATGTCATAAAACCTTTGGACGCTCGTGTAGAAGGATTGAAAAGCAAGGATGGGACTACAGATTATGTAACAAGTGTTGCTGGGATGTCTTCCATTGTCAAGCATTTCTTCAAGAAGTCTGGTATGGCTGTGAATTTCAGTCACCATATCAATCATATTTCAATCACTTCTGACAACAAAATTCAAGTTTCAACTCAGGTATTTTTAGGCTTGTTTTACTTTTGTCACATTCAGCATCATGCAAATAAGTCTTTATTACAGAATGGAAAAAATGAGACTTTTGATTCTGCATTGATAACAATGCCTGTTCCTCAAATACTTCAACTACCAGGAATGGAAGCAATTTTGAGCAACTCTTTAACAGAAAACTTGGCAAAAGTTCAGTACAGTTCAAGATATGCTTTAGCCCTTTTCTACGACAATTACGAAGCCCAGGTTCAATTGAACCAAAGTATCCATGATACCGGAGCACACTACATCAGCGATGATCCAATATTTTGTTATGCTGCCATCGATGGATTGAAAAAGGGATTGTCGAAAACTCCAACATCTGTCGTATTCCATACCAAAGTTCCATGGGGAATCAAGCACCTGGAAACTCCAATTCCCGATGTAGAAAAGATGTTAGTTGCACACTATCAGAAACGCTATCCAGATTGGCCAGCTCCAATATCTGTCAAGTGTCTACGTTGGAGATATTCACAAGTTAGCACACCATTCCATGGATGTCCTGGTGCTGTAATTCTCAATGAAAAACCCCTTTTGATTGCAGCTGGAGATGGTTTTGTGCATCGATCCGGATTAGATGCCTGCATAGAATCAGGCCAAAAGGCATGTGATATTTTATGCTCTAAACTTTGATTTGGTGTATTTTCCTATATAAAGTATTTTGTACTACAATGATTATTATGGCTGATGTATTAGATATCATGATGTATTGGACAAAACCATCCTTTATCTCTCTTCTGTCTCACTTGCTTCTTCTGTATGAGTAATCTAGAATCGTTTTGAGCGTCCGCCTCGCACCGTAATTGACCTGAAAATAATGCATTTCTTACTCAATCGCCTGAATACATTTACTCTTAAGAACCGAACTACTCAGTTGCAACAATACACATGTGTACTGTGTAGTGATTGAAAATGAAGTATTTTGGGACGAAACAATTGGGTTTTGCATACTCATTTTAATAGGTTCTAATAAGCTGGAAAAAACAATGTCAAAATTGTATCAGAAGGGCCAAATACAGGAGATAATAGTACCATAAGATGTAAGATACAATACTCACTCTTTATCTTCTGCGTCTATTTGGTCTTCATATTTCTTACACCTGGCTTGGCAATATGGACAATACCAATAGAGAAGAATGACCAGAGATACAGCAAAAATAACATTGGGTATCATGATAGAAGCCACTATGGAATTAACTGTATCCTCATAGCTGTATTCTTGCAAGACTATCCAAGGATTTTCTCGACTGTAGTAACAAGGAAATGTCTTTCCAAATGCCATAATTTCATTGTATCTGTTGGCAAATGCTGGGCAGGAGATTTCGGGGGGATAACCGCAACCCTTGATATTTACGAGCAATGGAGTATCAAATCTGGTCTGAAAATACATAAATAAATTACAGTACATTCATTACTCTAAAAATATTCTACTAATTACCTCTACTTCTAAAGTATCAAATCGCGACAGATTTTTCCAATCTGCATCCAAGTATTCATTGACATATGCATCCTCTCTGAAGCCTTCATCCACATATTGGACTCGAACTTGGTAACATTGAAACATATCAGAAGTACAACCTTCTCTACATGAGCTCCAAAGGCAATTGGTTTTGCCTTGCTTGACGGATACATTGGTCACTTTGCAAGTGACTGCAGAATTGACAAACCTAAAAAGTATCTTTGTTGTACAAAATGTATCCAAATGTATCCGGAGATCTTACTTGTGTCTAAGTGTTGAAATGGCCGGATCTAGTACAAAAGGGACTAAAAATAGGAACGCAAATACATTGACAATACATAAGGTTCCTAAGAATAATGATGTGTAATATTTGAGATTTTCTAAACTAGACATTTTTGAGGCTTTTTCGGCCTCCAGCCTGGCAGCCTCTTCAGCCTCTGCGGCTGCAGAGGCTGCAGCCGCTGCTGCTGCAATCACCACTGGATCTGTAGGGTCTGGTGGCCTTTTGACCCTTTTCTGTTTTGGCTTTGGAGGCTCTTGAAGGTAAGTTTGACTCTTGACCTCTTCCTCGTCCTCAGAGCAATCTGAATCGAGGCTGGAGTTTTCGGCCTCTGAGACCGAAAGTTGAGGTGATTTGGGATCCTCCATTTTGCTGTAACAAGTTGGAAATCAGTCACAGTATTTGGAATTTAGACAGAAGAACATTTAATATTTTGCTTGAAAAATTTGTGGTGTGCTACAAAAAAGTCCACAGAACATAAAACTTACCAAAAAAGGGATAGAAATTGTAAGGGATACATGCATTCATGTCATGTATTGAGATTTGTACAGAAAAGAAAGAAGAAGTTTTATTCATAGGTACATGTCTTTTTTAGTCTATTTTATATGTTGTTATAGTAATTGATTACTCTGACCATGAGAAGTATTGGATTATGTTGTAAGATACATTAGAAAGTAAGGTACATTATGTTCTTTTAGATCAAATTATCTATATTTCAAGCTTAGAATAGTACATTCATATAAAGGTTTCGTTGTTCAATGTTCTGAAATGGAGGGGATAGATGTGCATCTTATGCTTCTTTTTAAAAAGTGTTCACAAAGCATCTGCATCTTTGTCCAATTTGAATTGTGAACTACTACTTAATTCATTGTTGTCTGTATGACAACAATTCATTTCCATGTGACCAGAATTATCAACATTCAAACATCTGGAGCAAGTGAACAAAACACCACAACTTAAAATGAATAAAGAGGCTGGTATGATGAAGAACATCAAAAAGAGCCAACGACTCTGGTTCAAATTGTATCTGGCCACAACAAATTCAGGGTTACTAGGTGAATAGAAACAGGGATATCTTGAAGGTGCAGAATGGTTTCTTCCATCATTTCCATGAGTCTCATAAAAGTTGCTACATTCCTCTTGCAATGTATTGACACAACCTTCAACGTTGATCATCAATCTAGATTGATTGAAGATTGTGATGTCATCTTCATACGGAAATCGAACTGCTGTGGGGTCCATCTTGTATTGGAGACCTAGATTGGCAATTACACTTATAATGACATCTTGATATGTAATACAAATACTTACTTAAGGTATGAAATACATTTTGTAGAGTTGTGAGGTTGGTAGGTTCCTTTCCTAGAATATGTTGAGGCAAGAGTGTACCATTGATACAATCTTGGGCATGAAAATAATCAGTGCCAGTCTTGCCTAAAATGGTACAACTGGTCAGTAGAGTTGTTCCTTCATTATCATAGGCATTCCAAACAGTTTCACCAGATTCTGTACTTATGGCACGTCTGCAGTTACCAAGGACTATCTCTTCACCTAAATGGGAAGAAGGACCAGGAAATATTAGATTGAAGACTATTTTGGGGATCCCTTATTATTATCATCCTTTATGAGAGGGCTTACCAGACATGATGATGACATTTTTCCCGGGACTTTGGATGTCGGCACATCGTCTTTCACATTTCCAGTCGTGAATTTGTCCGCAACGTCCTTGGCGACAGTCATACATTCCTTCCAAGTCCACACAATTTCGTTTATTTTCGCAATTTAGTTCGGGGTCCTTGGTTTGCCAAGTACAACTGTAGACATCTGTGATGTTCCAACATTTGCCATCCTCACATCTAAAGGTTCGATCCAATTGTGTACATTGATGATCTTTCTTGCAATTCTTCTTTTGTAGATTGAATCTGTCCAATGAGGGACATTTGGTGTGCACAATATCTGTGCATTCTTCAAATTCCACATTAGATCCATTGTTTCTTACACTATTCAGTTGAACATTTTGAGACTTCTTTCTTTCCCAAAGAATATGACTTTGACTTTGGAGTAGATGGACAGTTGAGAAAAGCAAGGAAAAAAGTTTTCCATCTATGTCCTGCTGCCTGGTTCTTATATACTAGTTCTCCATTCTTGGCCTGACATAATGGATGAGTGAAAGGGGCATCATCAAAAGGCCTGCTTCTAAGGCTCTACTACCAATATGAAAGGAACCTTTAAAGCCATAGAGAGACTGCAGTGTCCCAAAGCAAGTGATTCCTGCTCTGCTTTTCAACAGCTTCTCCAATGCAAGATGTCCAAAACATCATCTATCAGACCTGTCAACACCTGGACTTTTTGCATTTGGGTTGTTTTTGCTTCTAAGACTATCTATATGCTTTGGACATTTTAACTTACAATGATCACTAAAAAGTAAATATTCAATGATCACTAGTAGTGTTTGTACTCAATCCTGTATAAATACTTTGGATACTTTTAGAGCTTCAACCTAACCCTAAATATTCAAATAAGAAGTAAAGTCACTTGATAAGTGAGTAGGAAAGAAGTCTCAAAACTTGCCTAACATAGAGGTGTGTACAGGCACCTCCACCTTTGGATAAACACCATTCAGAGCAAGTACTCCACTTACAGGCCACAATGTCATCTTTGATGACTTTCCGTTCCGTTGTGGTACACATGACTGGTATTTCATTGATACCAGCACTCATTTCACGTTGAGTTGGTATGTAAATGATAACTGTCAGATACACTAAGGCCACTGTACTCAATACAGCCACTGCTAGACAAAGGCACAGGGTAGTACAAACTGCTCTTTCTCGTTTTTCCATGATTATTTGACTAAATACAGCTGTTTTGATGGTATTTGGCTAGAGAATGATGCTGATGGTCGAAAGGCCTCAGCTGGTTTGAGAAGGCAGCAGTAGCAGCGGCCTCTACTGCTCTTTGTCGTCCTCCGCAGCCTCCGCTGAGGCTTTTAGAAAGCAGGATCAATATCCTCGACTCTGACTATATATGTATGGGACGATATACAGACTACTGTATCGGAAATGTATTCGCCAGAGTAGCTTGAAGAAGGTCGTAAAACATCAAAAAAGGTTCCTTTCTTCTTTCAAGATTTGGAATGGTTGTAAATTCATATGAAAAATGACTTTACCTACTTTTCTTGATGCAACCTAATATGCAGATACATTCGATACACCTTAGTTCTCTATCAGATTATGTAGTATTATTTATAAGTATCAGTATTCTGTATTCTCTCTCCCCCTATTGCAGTAATGAAAAATGACGGTTGTTGTCCAGTGGGAAATAATGCTACTTCTCAAGTTCTCATTAACACCTACTGTGATGTAAGCATGCAATACTGAATGTATCCAAAGTATCCTCACATGCAACTGGTTGTAAGCTGCCCCTCATGAAAAATTCAAGTCATGTATTGCTCTAAATACAGTGCTGATGCAGTGAATACAAGATGATCTCTTACATATTGGATACAAGGTTAGCAGAAAAAAAGGAGTATGTATCTAGAGAATCAATACACCTTTGTATCCATCCACTACATGTACTAGTACTTTACGTTCGTAGTATTTTGTGTGTACTGTGAGAAAATCGATGCTCTGCCTTACACTCTCAAATGAGGTTCTCCTCAGTAAATGTATTTAGCATACCCTAATGATGCGTATCCGTCTCGTAGCGCGATCATCCCAGAATACATTTACTAGATACGTATTACAGGACAAAATGTACTTTATACTTTTGGAAGAGTGTAGTGGCCTTTGGAAAAGCCTAGTGATTCTTGTCCTAAGGGGATTCCTACTCTCCTCAGTCTTTATTGCTAGTGACACAGAGTAATCAGTTGACCACCGCATTGCACTGCAGTCAGTCTTTTATTCTATCCTACCAAAAGACAATAAGAGAGGAGCCGAAAACAGGATTTCTCTTCTGTTCTCTTTTTTGCGCCTAGAATCTAGATGCAGTGTTTGAAAATCACCGAAGAAAGGCTCATTTCCAAAGCCCAAAATAGGCTTTTTGTATATTTAACGCCCCTCTCCTAATTTAACGCATTTAACATCACTAATGATCATTGATGATCACAAGTTGTCATTGAACATTGCAAGTGATCATTGAACACTCACTTGTGATCATTGAACGCTCACTTGTGATCATTGAATATTTACTTGTGATCATTGAACATTGCAAGTGATCATTTTAAACTCACTCTTGTGATCATTGAACATTCACTTGTGATCATTGAACCCTCACTTGTCATCATTGAACATTTACTTGTGATCATTGAACATAACATGTGATCATTTAACAAGTTATCCTTGACCGCTCAATTATGATCCTGATCACAAGTGAACATTTGACATCACTAGTGGTCATTCACCCTCAGAGTTTAATTTTGGTTTAAATGAGACTTTTTAAGTAATTTCCAACACATTGTGCTCAGCTCCTAACTTTTCCTACCTTGATATGTATCTTTTAAAAGGCTATTTGGCTTCTTATAAGACAAAAGGGAAAGGGAGAGGCTTTTGGGAAATGCTTTTTTAGACAAAAACCTATTGGTTTTGTTCAAATAATACCAAGCTCGTTTCGCTTGCATATAGTAAAAGTTTTCAGACTTCAATACATTGATTTTTCACTCTTGCACAGTTCTTGGCTAGTCTTTATGCATTTTTTCGGTCCAGCTTTCAATATTCATTCAGACATTTTCACGCCTACTTATCGGTTCACGCGCCAATCGCACAATTCTCAATTTTTCGGTGATGAACAATGGTCTGTTGAGAACAGAGATATGGTAAGTTGCTTGACGGTGATATGGTAGATGGTGTTCGAGGCAGCAAAAAATGGACCTGGATTATGATATATCCGAGAGGGTAGTAGCATAGCACAGGGGAAAATGTCATAAAGAACCATGATGATCATCATGAGAAAGAGAGGTTCAGGGCTTAGCAATTGCAAAATCTTATCTTCTTTTTGCAGCTTCACACGCGATGAAGAACAAGACTACTTCTGCATAGGACAAAAAAAACGTAGTTGGCTTTTTCGTTTACTTCAGCATGGTACATGACTATGAAAATCAATCCTATCTTTTTTTAGATATACCGTACACTTATGGTCAGAGTAATCGATGCATAAGAAAGTCGAGAGAGCGAAAAAAAGAGAGCTTGAAATATTATACAGTCTGATTAGTCATAAACTGGACATTTTAGTAGAAAAAGCTTTAAGTTCAAACAAACTTTTTTTCAGGGTTCAAGCTTCAAAAGTGGCAAAGTTAGATTAAAGTTCATTGAAGGTTGGAAGAGGTTTTGATAGTTTTGTAAGGAGGTTTCGAATACAGGATGCGTATTATGTTCCTGTCCACCAGTACTGTACATAAGTAAGTGGACAGGACGGACAGGACATGATACGCACACTGTAAGTTTAAGAATTTAATCGCTGAAGGATACAAATCAATATCCATGCAAAGTTCATTCACAAGAACTCAAGTATAGTTCAAATGAGGTTCGTGTAAGGTTCAATATCGACAATTGAATCAAGATTCAAGGGTCAATGAAGTCAGCAATCTTTCCAAAGTTCAAACAAGTGTGAAGTGCAATATCTTACGTCTTTAAAAAAAAAGGTTTCAATGAAAGGTTCCTATAAAGATTCATAATAAGTCTACTTTGCTAACGAAAGATCATCTACATACAAAACCCATAAACGGTCAAAAAACCTCATAAATGTCCAATTTATGTCCGCTCAGTCTGTCCAAATGTATCATCATTCATGCATGCTAAAAAGCCAGAAGAACTACTTTCCTACCTTCGGTTTGTCAGCAAATTGATGGGATTTAGATGAAAGAACTTCGAAGGTGAAAGTCGCGGCTTTCTAATTGACTTTGGAGTTTGTTGTTGTTGTCATCACGATGCTTGAAAGGCTTTTGAGAGCAGGAGAAGGAGGCCCAAGCAACGAAGAACCACGACTACAGTTCTACTATCGCATCGCGGGTAGCGAGCGCCGCTTACATGCGCGTATTCCTAGAAGTATCAGCGCTTCGGTGAGTAGGACTACTGTAGGCCGAGAAGCAGCGAGCAGCAGCAGCGCAATACACCACCACTATATTCTCACATGGTGTAAGAACAAAAGTGACTTGGCTGTCCGGAACAACCCTCGGGTATGGGGATCATTAAGGCCCAAAAACCATTAGCGGGAAAAAAGGCTTTTTGCCTCTTTCGGATGTGCCAGGTGATAAATGGAAAATCCTTTTGTCTTGAATACTAAGAAGTCAGGTTGATGCCAACACAAGGATTTTTTAAGCGCGAGCAGCTTGCTGCTTGCGGTTTTACATCTTTGTATTTTATTGTTCTTCTTGTTCCGCAATCTAGTCTTATGACTTCTGGCTATTTTCAATATTGTTAGACTTTCAAAATTCTTAGATTTTCAAAATTCCACCCAACCTAATAAACCCCTGGAGCCTAATTGAATTCGGGAGCTTTTGAACTAGTTAGGGATAAATTGGGTAGTTAAATAAATTGTAGGAGATTAATCGCGGTCTTACATTTGAAAATCATTTTCAGTCTTGTTTACTTTTGTTGATTGTTCTACAATTGCAAAACACCAAAAATGTCTCATTTGTTTTTGTTACATTGATCACATTTTTAAATGAACTCATCTTTAGCTTAGATAAGATCTTTAACGTTGTTCCATGCTCGTGTGTTATAAAGTTTGCCTCATACGGGACGAGATAGTAGTCGTCGACTCGAAGAGGCTTTGCGCTTCTCTTGGTCTTCTTCCCACTGCTTGCTTGCACGAGAGGAGGACGAGAGAAGACGTCGAAGACTCGCCGCTTTCTTCTCGACTACTCAGAAGTGGAAGAAGAAGTTCTCCTTAGTTTCGAAGAACTTGGTTGTCAGCATAGAGCAGAGCTATAATACGACAAAAGAAAGCTTCAAAGATATATATCACAGTAGCAGTCAGGCCATCCCTCTCGCTTTGCTCCAGACTCCTTAGTATAATCATGACTAAAGCTACCAAAAAAACTTTTTTCTACTGGGTTCTAAATGCAAAACCACGACCACAGTAAATGCATCTCTAGAGGAGGCAGCAAAAAGGGACAACTTTTTTCAGCAATAGCAGTATCGGAAATGGCATATTCGTATTGCATTTTCAGATATGACCCTACTCCTACTTTAAATGGACTTATCAAGATGTGAGAATAAATTGGAATCCCAAAGTTTCTTTGAGATTTTGACTTTATATTAATGAAACTTTGCATGCAAATAACGGTTTTTTACTTTTTCTGCAGCTTCTATTCGCACTATACAAGGTGTCCTAATAAGGTTTTGGATGGTTGTTTGAATTAAAATCTTAAAGCTGCTCGAAATTAGAACTTTGAAAAATTCGTCAAATTGAAGAGAGATCTGCATTGCTTAGCTAGAATGTAAACAAACTTTAACGAGTTTTTGGTCGATTTTTTCTAATTTGTTTTTTTTCTTTTTGAGGGGTTTTTTGGGCTAAATTCCTGGGACTCCTCTTATGTTATCATACAAGAAAAACAGACATTTGCAATTACAATGGAACAGATCAGTCTTACATCACGATACATATTCAATATGTATTACATTATTCTAAGAGGGAGGTGCAGCACTATCTTACATGCAAAGCAACATTTAGGCTTTTTATGCATTTAGAATCTTCATGCAGCAATACTTTTCAAAAAAGCACTTTATTACCAAGTGTCCCAACAAGTTTTGGATAGCAATATACTAAAAAATCGATCAAAAAATTCGTTAAAGTTTGCTTACAAATCTGGCTAAGCAGTGCAGATCTCCCTTGGATTTGACGAATTTTTGAACCGCAAAATGTTAAAATTCTAATTTTAGATTTTCACTAAACTTGTTGAGACACACTGTAAGTCTTGAAATACAAGATGACAATTGCATTTCTTGACCTTTTCCATTGTTTGTTTTCCATTTGCAAACATGATTTATGAGAGAGGGAGACAACTTTTAGTCCTTTTTTCAGAACAGAATGAACATTAAACATTGGCCTGCCAATCTGGCATGGCAAGGGATCCTAATCTCATAAAAGGAGACAATTTGATTGCTTTCCAGCAGCAGCTCTCCTCTGCATCTTGCTGCCAAGCTTTGGTGGTGCTTGTCCAATGAAGAGCCCATTAGAGAACTCTACACACACAAGGCTTTCTCTATCTCATTTTCAGTATCATTATGCTACTGCAATGTTCACATGCAGCTCGCAAGTCGCAGCAGAAATAGCTGCATAACAAGGTCAAATCAATGATGATGATGATGGTCATTGATTGCCACTTTATTACATGAAAAGTAGATTGAAAATGCTTTGAAAATCACCACCAAAAATGACTAACAATGCAGAATGTTCTTAACATAATTAGAATTTTGAATTCTTTTTTTTGTCAAAACAAAAATTCGTCAAATTGAAGGGAGATGTGCATGGCTTAACTAGAATATAAACAAACTTTCACGATTTTTTTTTTCCTTTTTTGAGATTGTGAGAATTCCTGTTCAAAACTTGGTACTCTTCAAATTGATTAAAATTGATTTTCGCGCCAAAAATGGTTTTGAATTAAGCGTAGCTTATAGCTCGCTTCGCTCGCAATTTTGTAAAACGGGAAAAATTCAATTTTTTCCAAAAAACATTTTCGCGCTAAAAATGGTTTTGAAATAAGCGTAGCTCGCTTCGCTTCGCTCGCAACTTTGTAAATTGTAAAATGGGAAAACTCAATTTTTCCGAAAAAACTTTTACTTAGCGCAACAATTGAAATGCAGGTCACGCAACCTTTTCAATAGGTTTGCAGCTGATTTTTGTTATTCTTTTTTACGAAATGTCAACAAAGTCCTAAGACAAGATGTTACGTTCAAAATCAAGTTTAATTCCATGGAACTTCTTGAAGCAAAGCTCAAAAACTTCAAGATGGTGTTCTTCCTCCACCGTGACATCTCAATACAAACGTCCAATCAAGCTTGACTTTTACTACGACACTATTTCTCCCTACTCTTGGATAGCTTTTGAAATCTTGCTACGTTACAAAAAATTTTGGAATCTACAAATCACTTACAAACCTGTTTTCATTGCTGGCCTATCTAAAAGTGTTGGTAACAAGTACTTGGAAAGTCTGACTTCTTGTCCTAACAAAGCTAGATACACTTTCAATGACTTACAAAGAGTTGGAAAAGTGTGTAAAGTACCACTGAAAATGCCTGAAAGTCCATTTTATCTACTTGGTGTTCAAGGTATGTTCCTACTTAGTCATGAAGATGTTTATTTTCACAAATCTTTTCAGGTTCTTTGGTTCAACAAAGATTCTTGACTGCTGTGAACCTCAAATTCCCAGACTACTTGGAATCCTGTAGTAGGGAACTCTGGTACAGATGTTGGTCAGAAGACATGGATTCAGCCAAGCAAAATTCCCTATCAGTCATTGGATTCAGAGCAGGTCTGAATGAAGATCAGATTGCTGAATGTTTACACTTGATGGAAACACCTGAAGTCAAAGATCAGTTGAAAAGAATGACAGATGAAGCTATCAATGAAGGTGCTTATGGTCTTCCTTATATTGCCACCAGACACCATCGAGGAGATGAATACTATTTTGGTTCAGATAGGTTTGAAATCATGGCTCAGAGATTGGGTTTGGAATGGAAAGGACCTATTCCATCTGAAGAAGATTTGGTTGCAATCAGTGAACCTCCAGAAGCTGATCATTTGAGGTTAGAGAAGCAATTGACAGATATGGAAGCTATCAAGTTTGAAGCAAAAGAAGAATTGGAGTTTTTATTCAAAAATGTGCCATTATCCAAAGATCCCAATGCTGATGATCAAGAACCTGTTACTAAAAAGTAGGAGGTGCAATTCCAGCATGTGCAGTGTGTTTGTTATGATACAAAATTGGCCACCTTTTCATCCATGGTCCACTGATGCGAGTGTCAAATTCATCATCTTCAATGTTGTCTTCTTCAAACATTGTCAAATCATTCTGCAACAACTTGGGTAATAAAAAAACTTTTGGTTACTTTTTAAGCTATGCTAACCTTGTGCCTATCAATCATAACTGACCAATCAATGTTTTGAATCTGTTGTCCATCTTTCCTGAATAGTGGCATACATTCATTACCTTCTGGTCTACCATTAGGTTTGGCAGGATCTTGCCAACGCAAATCAAGTGACCATCTAATCTTCTCAGACAAGTTAGTATATGAACAATGGACAATAGAATTGTTGAAAAGTACCAATCCACCATAAGGCACCTTACATTCAATTTCATCTTGGGATAGCTTGCAACCAAAGGTCTGTTCAATGTACTCTTCATCCATTTCAATGTACCATAAACCATTAGAACAACAATAATGGTTGCCTAGCAGTCCTGTTTGATGAGTTTTTCGGATCATACCTAATCCTCCATTAGCTTTGCTTGTATCTAATAATGGAATCCAAGCTGTACACATCATTGTTCCACAAGCATCTGGTTCAAAATAACCATTGTCTTGGTGCCAAGGTACCTCTTCTGGAGCATTACGTGGCAACTTGATCCTTAAATTCCAGACTGGATTGGCAGCAATGTTTGGTCCAACAATTTGTTCCACTGCATCCAAAAGTTTTTCGTTGCTCCATAATTTTTTGATAGATGGAGCTAAGTTATCACTTTTGTGGTGGATAACTGAGACTCCTGGGAACTCATTGTTCAAGCATATGGTTCTGGTAAAGAAGTCTTTATCTTTGTGAAGATTCTTGATTTTGCCTGCATTGAAGAGTAATCCTGTTCATGAAGCAGCAAAGATTGGCGCCGTGAAGTTGATGGAGTTCATACTTAGAACTTCATTTGACATGAATGCTAAATATCACTTTGGAAGGACAGCTTGGCATTTGGCACAGTGACTCGGGATGGGTATCATGGTAGAACCCCAAATTGCCCTATAATCTACCATAGGTTACCTTCATATATATATAGAAATACCCTAAAGTAGTTTTGGTTCTGAGTCAAAACTCGCCGAGTAACGCTTGTTTTAGTATGAGTGGTCAGACATCTAGAATACCATAATTTGACCCTTTTTATTAGTAAAATTGCCCGATTTTGACAAACTTGTTCAAATTACAGTAGGTTCCAGGGATTTGACAAAATACCCACATATACCATTAGTTACCTTACATATCAAGGTATTATGGTATATAGGTGGCTATGTTGTCAAATCCCTGGAAGGTTGTTTTTTAAGCCAAATTGTTTTTTTGAGAATACTGCATTTATCCAAAAAGTGGCCAATTTTTGCGCGTTTAAAAAGTCAGCATTCACAAATAGATCAGGTTTCATATCAAATGACTCACATTGTTCTAAGAAGAATCTAGTTTCTTGTCTTCCGGCTGATAGCAGGCATAGTAGTGTGAGAAGCAGCAGAAGCAGCTAGCCCAGCTCTCTCGTGTTATATGTACTAACAAGAAGGAGTTTTGCAGTCAAGGACAGCAGTTGCAAAATATGAAAATTCATAAGTGACTACTTCTGTGTTTTTTCTACACTGACTGTCAACATGAATTTCTTATTCAATCAGCATAAGCATCAGCAGCCTTTCACTTCCATAGGTGTTAAACCCTTATTCAATCATCCTTTCACATTGAAAGTATGGTTTAGAAAGAGACCTAACCTTTTTACAGTGGATGAAAAGACCTTAAAAGTGAAAGAAGTTTTGTGTAAATTGCCCATCATCCCTGGAGATACAATCATATCTTGCATGGGATATGACCTAAGAGGAAAGACTTATGATTATTACCAGAACATTTTTTCCAATCATGCAAATGTAATTTGGATGACTGTTCTAAGGGCTGGAGACATCTTTGAGAAGCATTGTTTAGACCCTAAAAACAAATTACAACATCCAACCCAGCATCACATTTATTGTGAATGTGGTCTTATCATCCTACCTTCATCTGAAGCTGGATTAAACAAGGCGGTCAAGAGATTACAAAATGAAACTTGTGATCACATCAAGGTAAGTAATATATATGCTTTCTTTTCATATAAGGTAATAATTAACATATTTCTTCAGGATTCTAACAGACCTGGTCCTGGGAAAAGGTTGAGAGATGAAGATGAACCAGGTCCTGTCCCTGAATCTGATACAGAACCTGAACCTGAACCTGAACCTGAACCTGAGCCAGACAATGATGGTGATGTTATTCTGATGAAGCCAATTCCAAAAAGAGTGGCCCCAAGTAATTCTTCCAAGATGATAATTACAATAGGAGAGATGCACTCAAAATGGCAAGAACAACCCATTAAAGCCCAAAGAAGTGCAGTCTCCAACCACTTCATTGAACTCTGCTTGGCCCAAAGTGGTATGCCAATAATTCAATTCCCCTGTGAAGATGAGGATCAGGAGATTGCTGCACAAAAGGATTCTCAGTATACCAGTGTTATTGACACTCTTAGAGTGAGGTTTCACAATATATTGAAGCAAAAAAGGAAAGCTGGAAGTCTTGCAAAGGCTAAAATAGATGTGGAGGATACCATTTTTGATTTGGAAAAAGAGCAAGATTTGATTGACAATACCATTCATTTGCCTGAAGGCCTCCCTGATTCTCAAAAATCAGGTTCATCAATTAGGTCATCTCAATTTTCTGACATTGAATTGGAGCATCCAATACCACCTCCAGCACCTAGGAAAGACTTGGACAAATGTGACCCCAAACATGTTAGAAAAGTGATGGCGCAACTTTTCAATCACAATATGGAATGCTTTGATAAATGGAACATTTCTCCAAGGAAAGGCTTTTGTAAGTTGGCTCATAGAGCCTTTTACCATTCTGAAAGAGAGCTGGCCAACACTTTCAAACAAATTGAAGAGGGAGATTTCAAGCTTCCAGTACAGGTCCCCATGGACAAATGTGTTTATCTTAAATCACATTTCATCAAGAGTCAAAGAAATTGGACAGATTTTAGAATCTTTATGAAGCCCTATGTGTCTCTTCCAACAGATGCCAAGGTTACAAATCAAATGAACACTATGGCTCCTGAATTAATACCCTTCAAAAGTGGTTGGAGAGTTCCAATTGATGTTGTTGCAAAAGAAACATTACAAAGCCTTCCAAATGAAGTAAGCCACCATTTTTGTGTATTTTGATTTTTGTACCTATTTCATGTCTAACATTTATTCCTGCTCTCCAGATCATGAAAGAAATTGTTGAGAAATCCATGGGACTACCAATTACTGCAAAGATGTCCCTAGGATTGGATGGAGCTCAGCAAAGAGCTTATAATGGACCAACCTACTTTGGAAAAGGAGAAGATGGTGGCAACATTATTTTTGCAGGCATTTGCCTGACAACTGTCAATCTTAATGATGGATTTGGAACACTTTTGTACAAAGTTCCAAACATGGCCTCTGCAGAAAATGAGAGGCCACTGTTGTTAGTCAATGGAAAAGAGGAACCTGATTTGGTGCAAGAAATCATTGATCACTTTGAAGAGGAAGTTGCTGCTGTCAAAGAATCACCAATAATTATCAAGTACAATGACCAGAATATTGAAGTTTGGCTTGACTTGAGTTTTTGTCAGTTAGATGGTAAACTTACCAAAATGTTACAAGGGAGACTTGGCTCATATTGCCTCCTTTGTAGTGTGACCAGGAAAGAAGCTCATGAAGTAAAAAGGATCAAGCATGGATTTATGATGGACCTGTCTACTGAAAAAATCAGAGAAACTTATGAAGCCCTAAAACAACTAGACACTGATGATTTTGGGCATGTGTATGAATACATTGATAGGGCCATTCCCTATGATATCAGATTTGGTATCACTCAACGGCCAATGGTTAAAGAAATTGAAGTTGCTTGTCACATTCCTCCTCTACATTGTGAACTTCGTGGATACTCTTGGAACTTGGATATCATCATAAGATTTGTTGCAAAAAAGAAGAAATGGAATGTTAGGGATGAAAGAGCCAACAAGGCTTATGATAAAGTCCAGAACAGCTTCAGAGAAGATTCAAAAGAAGTCCTTGGATTCTCAATACTCAGTGTCCATGGTGGGGATACTGGACCAGTGGTTAAAGCATTTTTTGATCCTGCTACAAGAGACAAAGTTTTTGACTTGATTCCTGATATTGAAAAACCTCAAAACCCAAACAGAACTCAAAGAATGGAGTACAAAGAAAGTGTTGAAGAAAAAGAACACTTTATTTCAGTTTGGAAGAAGGTCATGCAAATGCTTTGGGTCATCCTCAGAATTATCAATTCAGATTTAATGGTCATTGTGGAGGACTTTGAAGACTACTGCCAAGAGCTGCAAGTTTTGATCAGGACTGAATTACCTTGGGTTCAGTTCAGTCCAACTGTTCATGCCTTTCTGGCACACTCACCTCAAATCATCAAAGACAATGGTTCAAGAGGATTAATGAACCATTCAGAACAAGGCAGTGAAGCAACACACAAGTTGATAAGGTACCTAAGAGAAAGAGGTGCAAGAAAAATCAATTTGAAGGCCAACCTTCAGGATGTCTACATGAAGCTTTGGATCATCACAAATCCAGCAGTAAGATGTTATAACAGGACTCAAAAATGTTCCTTTTGTCTGATGGATGGGCATGATGTGAGAAGCTGCCCCAAGAGGGAATCAACTGCTGCAAAGGTGAAGAGTCAAGATGACTTGATTGTTGAAAGCTTAACTTACAAAGAAACAGAAGAATGAATTATGTTATGGGCTTTCTCAGTAGTACATTATTTGCTGAATATATGCTTTTTAATTAAAATCAAAGTGAAAATTATTTGGAATTACTTCAAAGAGTGTAAGTGTAGCATTAAAGAAACTAGACTTGAATTGGTACGAAAATAATAAACTTGGTGCACACCAAAGTAGTGGCAATGGTCCTGGAGGTAAACTTGACCCTTAGGTGATCCTAAATATGCTTAAGTAACTTCATTTAACAATAAAAGATGACCAAAAAAGACTAGAGATAAATTGGTTGAGAGACCACAAAGTTGGACCCCACCATGGTAGCCAGATTGACCCTGATCATCATATTTGGGGGCCCTCACGGTGTCTGAAGCCCTAAAAGATATTTCTTATATCATATTAGTGGTAATCATAGCAAAAAAATTGGGTTAGGATAGCAAACCAGCCTAAATACCCATCCCTATAATAGTTTAAATCACTGTGTGAGGAGGTTGATATCAAGAAAGTCTTCAATGATGACAAAACCTTCATTGAAGAAATGGTTCAATTGCTCTTGAGTCAATTGACCAGGTTTTTTGACCAATGGTTGCACTGGTGGTTTAGTGTAAGCTTCGGGAAAAACGTTGATTTCATCAGACGACATCTTAGAAGAGGAAATCTAGTTTTGGAATCAGGTTTCTGGATCATCTTTATTTTTAGGACTCAATTCATCATATGACCTGGTAACAATCCGGAGATTAAAATGTAACTTTATCCATTTTGATTAGAAGCTAAAACCAAGGCACATTGTGTAAAAATCACACAAAAAAGTCTCATCTATTACAACATTGCGAGCGAAACGAGCTACGTTTGAATCTTCGCGCCAAAAATCAACATTTCATTTTTGGCGGGAAAATTGAAATGTTTGAAATAATTACAGAATAGAAATTCAAATGAGACTTTTTTGGTGTTTTTGAACATATCATAATTATTTTTGTAGACCTCCAAAAATCCTGACTCATAATGCACCAGCTGATGACGTCATTTGAAACCTGTTGCCTGCTGCCTAGGGAGGCACCCAAACTCATAATCAAAACAAAAACTAAGAAAATGTCAACTCCAAAAAGACCTGCACCTCCACCCCCAACCCAAGATTTAACCCAACTCAAATCCTATTTTGACAAAGTGGATCAGAACAAAAATGGACTAATCAGTGCAACTGAATTACAATCTGCTTTGACCAATGGATTCGAAGATTTCCCATTTCAATTGTCGACTGTAAACGCCATCATGCATGGTTTTGCACCTACTAAAGAAGTGAATTTCGAGACTTTTGTTCATTTATGGAAATACATTTTCGAGTGGCAAAAATGTTTCAGAAGATTTGACACCAACAAATCTGGATCCATCGAAAGCAAAGAATTGCAATCAGCTTTAACTTCATTTGGATACAACATTTCACCCAATATTTGCCAAATTCTAATGCAAAGATTTGACAGAAGTGGACAAAAGGAGATTTTATTTGATGATTTCATCAAACTTTGTCTTATTTTACATGGTTTAACCGACTCATTTCGAGGCAAAGATGTTCATCAAAATGGCCAAGTCAACATTTCATTTGAAGATTTCTTACAAATGGTCTTTTCTTGTGGACCTCTCTTTCAGTAATTTTTTTCGTGTTTCCTCAAAAGAAGAGTTGGGAGACCACTCCCTTGCGTCTAATAAAGCAAAGGCTATCAAGTTTCTGTAGCAGCACTCTATGAATAGTCTTCTGCTTATGCACAGTGTGTGCAAAATCACTTAAAAAGTCTCATATTACAACATTGCGAGCGAAGCGAGCTACATTCTCTTTCAAACTTTACTGAAATCTAAAGATCACATTTTACTCATTTTGGGCGTGAAAATTCAAATGAGACTTTTTTGGCGATTTTTGAACACCGTGGCTACCTTGTATCTCATTTGAAAACCCTCAAAGCAATTTAGAATTCCATTTTCTTGAATATGTTGAGTTCCTTTCTTCATTCGGTGTCACTATGGGATACCTTCATTTCATTCATAAGTAGTAAGGATGAAAGTAAGGAAGAGAAATTGTTTGTATACTCTGGTGACCTGCTTGTGGTTGTGATCATCTCACCTTTCATGAATGTAGACAATCACATATTGGTTTCGCGACTCAGGTTTGTTTAGATCAAACGTGACGACAAAGGTTCATTGGGCGTTAATTATGAGAGGGGCGTTAAATAAGTAATCTATGGTATTTAACAGATTTTAATCACATTTCAACTTTATTTTCAAAGATTTTTTTTTAGATCAAGCAAAGGATAAAAGACCAAAAAAACAAGTGAACCAAGGCAAAACCAACGGTTACCACTCCATTTGTAGAAGTGTTGGAAGTCAAGTTTTCCTCTTTAGCAGGACCATTACACATGTCATCACTGCATACACACGCCTTCATTTGCTTGCCCTTGTTTGCTCCATCCATAATTTTATGAGTTGCAAGAGTGTCACAATTACCCTTCGTAATTTTAGGTTGATACGAATTTAGCCTTTTCTCCAATGCCTCGAATTTCTCGCAAGATCGAAACGTCTTATCTCCCACGATGTCTTTGTAAAAGAAAAATATGTTAAGAAATGGATTTGAAGTAATCTTTTTTAAGGTAACATACTTTTGAAACAGACATCAGAATCGTCCGGACAGACTTTTTGTTCTGTTGTAGTAGAATTAAGAGCGTCTGGACATCCGACACTTGGATTGGAACATTGATAGCATTTTAACGCTTGAGTAATGGCCAAAAATCCAGCAAACAGCAACAAAATATGCTTAAAGATCATTTCCCTGAAATTCTAAAGTTCGTTAAGTGTTTTTATTTCGTTTTCAAAAATATTACCTCAGTATAGAAGATGCGTTGTCGACGTTGATGTGTTGAATCCGTGGAAGTTATGTCCGTTCGAGTTCGTTCGGATGATAGTAGTCCGACAGAATGATAAGAATAGAATGATGATGTGTGAAAGGAAACTAGTTTATCACTTATCAGTCACTTATCAGGGAAATTCCCAATTAATAATTTTGATTTTCATATCCAAACCATTTAGTTCAGTAACTTCTAAATAAGAAATGTACCAGGTGTCCCAACAAGTTTTGGACAGGAATTTAGCAAAAATAGTTTAATGTCACGAAAGGCGAAAAAAATCGTGAAAGTTTCTTTATATTCTAGCTAAAGGGTGCATATCTCCCTTCAATTTGACGAGTTTTGTGGCTCGAAACATTTTTTTTCGGATTTGTGATTTTCTACAAAATAAATTAAAACACTTCATTTCCTCGCTTTTAAAAGAGAAAAGTCACTTCATTACGTAAAAGACTCCGTGTTTATGACCACGTATGCGCACTATTCATGCAAAAAGGGACTTGAACGAGCTTACTAAAAGAGAGCAGCAGCAGCTGCGTCGTCACTATAAAGCCCTCATCCTCCACTCATGATGTCGACAGAGACTTGTTGGCCTTCATCCCAGAAGGTTCGCGAAGGAGAGAAATGTCTGCCATACCCTTAGTAGCTGAAGAATGAGATACATTCAATACCTTTTGACCTTAGTGGTCATGAGTCAAGTCTTGCAGGCTTGTTTTATCACAGATTGTCCTATCGGTCTGGGTAAAAGATCCATGGACTCAAAAAAGTACAATGGACAAAACATGAAACATCCTCAAGTGAGTTCAATTTTATTTCACGATTAGGATAAACTCATGAATTCTGTAATGCATGTAATTACCTAATTACGCCTAATTAATATTTTAGTGTCCTGTCTGTGGCCCAGCACACTTACAAAATACTCCAGATTCATTTCGATGTTTCGGTCCAGAATTATGTTGTTCACCAACTCGAGGATGTCTTCCCAAAACTTCTCCAGGATTGAGGAATTGTGCATTTGAGGATATGACGACAACACCTTGTCAAAATCAAGCCAAACGTTGCGATTCCGCGGGACAAGCTGGACAATGCGTTTCTAAGGATGTTTGTTGCAATCCTAAAGGTTAAAAATTCACTTATCTTTTTCTAGAGTATCCCTTGAAAATCTCTTGTTTTTCAGGTCAATGTGCAAGAGATGAAACGTGCACTGATTCATCAAATGTTAGACAAATCCTGCAAGATTTGGAACTCACCCTCGAAGAAATGATTGAGCGCGAGAATACGGATATTGAATACTGAAAAGAAGTCAAGTTGGACACGAAGAAGAAAGACTATTGAAAAACATTGTAATCTCAAAAGAAAACAAAAACCTTGTAACGCAGAGCTGGAGGTTCATCACTTTTATCATTGTTACACTCACATAAGCAAATAAAAGAATACATATCATATAAAAACTTTTTAATGGTAATTTCAAATCCTCGATCCCTGAATAGTTCATCCTTAGCTTTGATGATATTTAAAGCATTTTCTAAGTTGCCTTCGATAACAGCTAAAGCTAAAAATTCTTGGTTTGTCATAGTTTTGGAAATGTTCGATTTTACCTTCGAAGTAAAAAAGAGAAAGCCGATATGTCAGCCGTCCATGACAACGGAAATTAATGTGTATACAAACGGCATTCATGACAGTTGTTGATCATGGCTAATAACAATATTAAACCATTGTTACTTTCTAATACAAGTAGTGAAAGCAACATTAGTGAAAATATGAAGAATAATGAGATTTCAATCGTGGTTAGTGAAGATAAAGTAAGATATTTCAATGGTTAATTTTGGCGCGAAAATTCAAAAATTATTTTGTTGTAGGATGAAGAATCTGAGACTCCAATGTGGAGAAAATTGACGAGTTTGAGTGCCAACAATAAAGTTGTGCCACAATCAAATGGTTTTACTTCCAACCAACCATCCAAAACCAAGAAAAAATCCGTCATCAGAGCTTCCAAAACTATGACAAACCAAGAATTTTTAGCTTTAGCTGTCATTGAAGGCAACTTAGAAAATGTTTTGACAGTCATCAAAGCTTACGATGAACTATTTGGGGATCGAGGATTTGAAATTATTATTAAAAAGTTTTTATATGACATTCAACCAGAAACCATGTTGGTTTCCTTAACGAATGAAGATATTCAAAACACAGTGGTCAAAAATTGCTCAAAAAGTCATATTTCTGAAAGTGTACCTTGAGCGCACGCCTTGAGCGCACGCCTTGAGCGCACGCCTTGAGCGCACGCCTTGAGCGCACGCCTTGAGCGCACGCCTTGAGCGCACGCCTTGAGCGCACGCCTTGAGCGCACGCCTTGAGCGCACGCCTTGAGCGCACGCCTTGAGCGCACGCCTTGAGCGCACGCCTTGAGCGCACGCCTTGAGCNGCACGATCCTTGAGCGCTCGATCCTTGAGAGCGCACGCCTTAAGCGCACGCCTTAAGCGCACGCCTCCGTTTGCAAACTTTTTTGCTAATTTTTGACCACTGTGTAGAACGAAAATTACGAAAAATTATCAATTCTTCATTTAACATGTGTTTTTGATCAAGTTCAAATAATGAAGTATTTTCTACGATATGGAATAAGATCTGCACAAATGTTGAATGAAGCAAATCAAAGTTTGATTCATACTTGCGCTTATTTTGGATCCCCTATGACTATGAATTTACTGATACGTAATGGATTTCCATTCGAAGAGAGAAATGTAAAGGGAAAACTACCATTACATTTAGCTGCTTTTCAAGGAAACGAAATTTGCTTACAAGCTTTACTCAAAGAAGCTGAAAATCCCAACGAACGAGATTATGATGGATACACCGCCTTACACATTGCTACTAAAGAAAATCAGCTGAAAAGTACGCATGAATTACTCAAATACGAAACTGTAAGTAAAAAAAAAAACATAAAAAATCACGATTTTTAATGTTTTATTTTCTTTTAAAGGTTGAAGTCAATGTGAAAAATGGTGAAAATATGAGCCCAATTCATTACGCTAATAATGCAGAAATGATTGAAATGTTGTTAAAAAACGGCGCAGATCCCAACTTGAGGTCGCTTACAACCAATATGACTGTATTCGATACATTTTTAGATACTATGCCTGAAGGTTGTTTGGCCATTTTGAACCATTACATCTCTTTAGACGGTTCAAGTGTTCAAGGACATGACTTGAAAATTACATTTGATTACAAATTGATACATTCTTACAATTCACGAGAAATGGAATTTTTGCATAATATCGTCACAGAAAATCGAATTGATTTGTTAAAACATCCAATTTGTGAAAGTTTCTTACATTTAAAATGGTTAAGAGTTCGAAAGTATTTCTATGCTTATGTTGGATTTTACTTAATTTTCTTACTAGTCTTGAATGTAATGATCCTATTTGATTTATCGCCCATTTTTCAAGAGTCTCGGGCGGGAATCGAACCTTACACTATGGGATTAAATTATGCCTTAATTGTCCTATTAATATTCCTGATCCTCAAAAATGTAATTTTGATGATTTACTCCATCAAAATCTACTTTAAAAACTGGCAAAACTTTTTGGAACTTTTACTCATTATCATTACAATTTTGTATCTTACATTTTACTTTATCAATTCTGAGATTCGAGCTCATTTTGGTGCCTTGGCTTTATTTGGTGTTTGGGGCAATTTTACGTTGATTATGGGCAAAATTCCTGCGGCTGGTATTTACATCATTATGATCACTGGAGTGACCAAGGGACTGCTCAAGTTTTTGCTTCTGTACACAACGTTTCTTGTGGGATTTTCCATGTGTTTTCATATCTTGAGTGGATCAGTTGGGTCGGTCTATTTTGATAATCCATTAACTTCTTTTATGACGACTCTTACGATGATGGTTGGTGAACTGAATTACGTAGATGTGGCTGTAGATGTAAGTAAATACATTCATCTAAAGCATTAGTATAGCTTATTCGCAATTTTTTTACCTTTGTGTACATTTATGTACTTTTTTGTACATTTTCGAACCTTTTTGTGCCTTTTTGAGCCGTGTTGTACTTTTTATTTTTACCTTGAACCTTTTTGTACTTTTTTATCTTTGCGTACCTTTTTTGTACTTTTTTGTACCTTTTTGTACTTTTTTGTACCTTTTT
>LT728036.1:96766-108064 GCA_900157175.1 Oithona nana
TCCACACTTCCAGATATCATGTTTCATGTCTCAAGTATTTTCAAACTCGCAAAAAATCCTTTGAACAAAGAATCCTAAACCGTCATGCATTGAAATTCCATCAAGTTTTTTACAAATTGTGATTGAATAAAAACCAGACTGAAAATTCAGTATTTTTTTAAGTTGAAAATGTTGATTTTCTGCGATAAAAAAGTGGAGGATTTGTCTACTCTACTCGCATAAGTAAGGCTTTCAAAAGAATAAAAAATATGGGTTCTTAGACCTCAAAAATTCGTGAAAGTTTGTTTACATTATCTACCTAAGCAATGCAAATCTCCATTCAATTTGACGATTTTCTTTATTTCGAGTGGAGTGACGAGTTTCGAGCAGACAGACAGATCACGAACGTCAGTGCCAGTGTTAAAAAATCCGGAACGACATTTATTAACTTGATTTCAAATATTCCTCATCAATCATCATCAACATCATTGTCATTATCAGTATCATCACTGACTTCGCCATCAGTTTCATCACTTTCCGCAAAGTAATCCAAATCTACAAGCAAATCCTCATATGTTTCAGCTTGACCAAGTGCTCCAACAACTGTGTCAGCCCACTTTTCTTCAAGCATTTTTTGGATAGATTCTTCATTGTGATTCCTTGCAAGTGTTCCTTGATTCCAGGAAAGTTCTGAACTATTTGGAAGTTCGATATTATTTAGATCCAGCAGGAGTCTGACAATTTCAACTTGTCGGTTTTGACAAGCTATCATCAAAGCAGTTTCTCCAGAAGTGTTCTTGATGTTCACTTGGATATTGCATCCTCTTTCAATATATCCAATCAAAATTAGGACAACTTCCACATGTCCATTTTTGCATGCTAGCATCAATCCAGTACGTCCTTCATCATCTCTTGCATTAAAGTCAACTTGCATATTTTCAGAGTTGTCTAGCAATAGTCTTACAATGTTTTCTCTTCCCAGTTTGCATGCGCACATAAATGAAGTTTCTCCAAGTGGCGATCTTACATTCAGATCAATTTTGTAGGTAACTGAATTTTCCATGAGGAACTTGACAACTTCTTGGTTTCCATCTATACATGCATAGAGAATCCTTTCTGGCATGCTCATAGCAACATTTGTATGATCTAGAATCAATTTAACAATGTCAATGCTTGTACACACTCCAAAAACAATTTTGAAAAATCGACTCGATCCAGTTGCCATATTCCAGTCAATATTCCGGCTCAATGGATGGTTAAGCAGTAAATTAACAATGTCCACATGGGAACGTTCACATGCTACCAGAAATCCATCCAGAAATTGAGTGCTTTGATACCAATTGTCGTTCGACACATACCGTGTTACTCTATTGTTCAATTTGATGCTTGTAGGGTGATCCAACATTGTTTGTACCATTTCAGGTTTGCCAATTTTACAGACGAACATAAATGTAGTCAATTTATCATTATCTGTAATGCAGGAATCGAAAGCATCATCTGAATGATATAAAATGGATCGAAACACTTCTTTTTGATCATGTTCACAGGCAACCATCAATGCAGTGCGTCCAAGCTTATCTTTCTTCTTCAAATCAATGGATTTAGTTTCTGAGTAATCCAATAATAATCTGATTACTTTGAGTTGTCCTCTCTCACATGCAAGCATAAAAGCAGTTCTTTTTACAATACATTGATCATTGAAACCAATTAATTGACTTCCGGAATAATCTAAGAGCGCCTTGACAACATCTTCATGTCCATTTTCACAAGCAAACATAAATGCAGTGCGTCCAAGCTTATCTTGTTTATTCAAATCAATGGGTTTATTTTCTGAGTAATCCAATAATAATCTGACAACTTCGAGATGTCCTCCTTTACATGCAAGCATAAAAGCAGTTCTTTTTTCACTACATTGATGATTGAAATCAATAAATTGACTTCCTGAATAATCTAAGAGCAACTTGACAGCATCTTCATGTCCAAAAAGATTAGAAGTATCTAAAAAGAAAAAACAAAGATGTAGAAGCGCGAGCAGCTTGAGCTCGCGCTTAAAAAATGGAAAAGGTTCTTTTTATTTGGAATTTTCTGAACCAAAAGAAAAATCAACTTACCTTGCTAAAGATCTATTTCGATCCGGATCAGTTTCATTACCATTTTCACGAATAGCCATTCCGATTTTATTGCTGTATGTCCATGCCAATTTGGATTTTTGACCATCTTTTTCAGCTTTGACATGTTTGATATTTTGCCATTTACTGTGTCCTTTCCACCTGACACAACTCAATTTGACGACATTTTTTTGAAAAGTCAATTTTTGCAATATTTTTGTTGACATTTTTTTCACGGGAAACTTTGTTTACATTTTGAAACTGAGACAATACGTTAAATAGTTCCTTTAAAAAAACCCGTCAAAAAATCGTCAAAAATGTAAATTTTCACGATTTTTTCGTTAATTTGTCATTTTTCAACAAAATTAAGAATAAAAAATATTCAATTTAACGTTTTTTTTGCTGTTTTTAATGTTTTTTGTTTACATAATTTGTAGAGGGCGCAGTAATCGTTGACTTTGTTTTGATTTTGGAACTTTTTTCTCGGATTTCTTCTTTTGCTCATTAAGCGCCCAAAGCTTTATATGGACAAGTGAGGTAATGCTGACGTGCCGTACTGTACCGCCGGACAAAAATTTTAGCAGTAATACAATCTCTTAGTAGTACCACGGGCCGTTGGCAGGCGACATGGCCCGGCCTAAAATTTTTGCTCAGATTTCAGTCCAACAAAAACTTTTGCAATCTTCAATTTTTTCCCCCAATTTTCTTTAACCAATATTTCAAGCATGAAAAAATACACCTAGTAAAATGTCTGGGAATTTTTTTTATTTATGCAAAAAATGAAGAAGGACCTATTTTTGTTCTCGGCCCGCTGCCCTTAGTACTGTGACGGTGTTACCAGATGATTTTAGAAAAAATTCTGAAAAAAAATATACAGCTGATGTTGTGGCATTTTTTACGAAAAATTTGATGGTAAACACGGAATATTTTTGGTGACACTTTTAGCAGAAATTTTCCTCCGCCTCTCAGTTTTACGTTGCTCTACTTTCCTTAGATGACTTTGGTTGTTGCCCCCAAATGTTGTAAACAAACAGAGTTTCCAGAAGAACAGAAATAGTAGTCAATTTTATTTAAAGAAAAAGCCATTTTACAAGGAACTCAAACTGACGGTCCCTTCGGGTGCTTGTGCGAGGCCTCCGGCGGTCTGCTCGCTTCGCTCGCAATTACTGAAGCTTGTGAATCCGTTTTCAGTTGAGTATTTTTATCTTGATTCGATCTTGCAAATCAGCGACCAAATTCTCGTCGATGTGAAAGTGATTAAAATTCGAGATGTTTTCTCAATTTTTAATGTCCGTGAAAAATTACAAACTAAGGAGGGTCCGGAGAGCATTATCACCAGGACTGGACGGTAAAACAGTCAAGGCAGCCCCATCAGTAGTCGACAAGGAATAGTAGAACTACTTACACTAGTGCCCTCTAGCGGGATTTTGGAATACTACTTACACTTGCTATGAATCACGACTTCTAAGAATATGAAGCCCTCCGCCATTCGCCACCCTATTTACTAAAGCCAGCCGTAGCAGCCAAAGCACCGAACTACCGAAGTAAGCAACAAGGGGGAAACTTCTTCGAGTGTGCCAAGGACACCAGCATTTGTTACTACTTGTTGCATATTGAGTAAAACAAGACATTTGAAATATGCCAAGACAACCTAAGAAGCTAAGTTTGAAAGAGCAGAATGCGGCTCTCCGTGAAGAAATCAAGCAACTCAAGGAAGAAAATGAAAGTTTTGAAATTGTCAAAGCCATACAAAAAGTACACGAAGCTCTAAGTACTAGACATTTGCCATTAGATGAACTGGTTCTTAATCCAGGATTGCAACACATTGCTCAATGCATTTTCAAGAAATTGGATTACAATAGTCTGAAAAATTGCCGAAGAGTGTCTAAAGGATGGAAAACTTGCATTGACAATGACAAATATTGGTGGCATTGCCAATTGTTTAAGTGCAAAAGCATGAGATTACCATCTTTTGATGCGCTGAAATACCTTTATCCCGACTTTACCGATCAATTTGAGTACATTTGTGGAAACGAAAACTTGAACACTTTGAAATCGTTTGGAACTTTTATGATGGATTTCTTCAATGAATCGATGAACGGTTGGTACGGAAAAATGGAAAGTCCTCTGCACTTTGCAGTTACCAAAAACCGATTGGATATTTTTGAACTGATGACTAGAACACCAATGAGAAATTTGAACCTACCAAATCTACATGATCCGGATGAGGAAGAATCCATTCACGGTACAATGCTGGGTCAAGCATGTGCTGAGAATCGATGGGAGATCATTGAGTTCCTAATGAGGCTTGAAAATAGACAAAAAGTGGATTTTACTGAACAAGCAAGCAATGGTATCACATTATTTCACGAAGCTTGCAGATCGGATAGCATTGAAGTTGTCAAACTATTCTTGGAACATGCCAACGAACTGGCAATTGACTTGAATCTTTCTGAATACTGTGAAGGTTTGACACCGTTTTTGTACTCATTTGGAAAGAAATCCTTCGAACTTCTATGGGAAGATGAAAGGATTGATGTCAATGCAACTACTGTATGCCACAGTGGTTCCTCACTCTTCCATGCTTACTACAATTTCGTTGGAGATGAATTGATGGTCATCTTGCAGAAGTTACTGAATGACCCAAGAATCGAAGATTCCAGTTTCCACAATAATTCAACCTATCCGGAAAACCTTTTACATGCGGCCTGCTATCGTGATCGCCGTGACGATCACAAGGTTGTCGAACTGTTATTGGAACATGCTTTGAAGAAAGGCATTGATGTGGATACAATCGACAGATATGGAAGAACTCCAACGCACTTTGCTTTCGGTTACGAGTATGATTATCTTGAGGTCTACAATAATGATCACAATCTAAGTTATGATCATAATACAGAAAGCGGTCGTGTGTATGGGTACGTGACACATTTTAGATATGTGATAACCAATTATTCAACATTATTATTACAATTTCCAGGCGAAAGTACAAACAGACTGAAGCTCCTTTCACTTTGAAGAAATTCTCTCCAATTATTGCAGTCATTCTGAAATACTCAAAAGATTTGAATATCAACCTCAATATCAAGGATGATAAAGGAAGAACTCCGTTGCATTACATGTTTCAAGTACGGTCTAGAAAAGAAGTCAAAAAGTTTATCAGACATGTCAAGAACGAACACAATATTGAATTTGACCTTGACTCGACTGATCAAAATGGAAAAACTCCAATTCAAATGTCGCCGATCAGCTCTTGAAAAATAAAAAGCAAAATCACAAGTTTTATTTTCTAATCATATTTCATCTGACATTGGAGGTGGTGGAGCAGAAGGAGACAAATCAACTACAACTTGATCGGAAAAGAACGGTGCCGAAGCATTGGTAGGTGAAGGAGTGGCAGGAGTGACAGGTACATCAGAAAGTGGCAACGATAATGGCCTCGAAGAATTGATTTGAGCTCCAACTTCAAGCAAGTTATTCTCAGATCTGGCATAACAGACTTTGAAAATCATCGATTCCGCCATCCGATTTCTTACGGGCAAATTGGTATTTTCCCAACTTTCTCGGCAAGTTGGACACTTCTTTTCGATCCTTGATAAGCACTCATCACAAATTGTATGTCCTTGCGAACATTGGAAAATCTTCTTAGGTGGCAATGGCACATCCAGACAGACAGGACAACATAATTCATTTTGAATTTCCAACTGATTTTCCAGTGGATTATTGTAGGGATTTTCCGTCACTGTCATGCTTGGAATTTGGGGTCTGAAGTCAAACTCTTCATCTGGAGAAGCTTCGGAACTAGGACAAGTGTCTGGAAGAACTCTTCTTTGTCTCCGACGAGTTTTGCCACATGAACAACAACAGACTTGAATCGCACAGATGAAAATCAATGCGATCAATGCGCAGAAACCGAAGACTACCAAAGTCAACGGGGATCGTTCCTGGAACCAATCCAGGATATCTTTGGGTTCCATGCTTTCAATACGAAAATTCTGACTTTCTTGCAAGATTAACTTCAATTTGTCTCCTTGATTTGGCAACAAAAATAGAATTGGTATTCTTAGGAAGGACACTGGGATTTGGTTTGAGGCACTGGCAATCAATCGGGTAAATTTGGTGGAATTTTGATGTGTGTCTACAATAATGACGGCCCGATATCCGGCAGCTTGGGCATTGATGGCCTTTTCGGCAAATTGGCAGTCTCCTCGGTCAACCACTGCAATGGTATGTCTTCTGGTAGCGTTGTGTGGTAATGAAGAGCAGAGTTTCGACTCAAGTTTCACTACTTTGCCTTTAAGCTGTAAAGAAACAAGATAATGACTCTCTACATTTTACTTTACTGAAGGGAAATTTCGAGTTTATCACACTTTGTGACCCCGGATGCTTTTATGACATCATTTCATAAATGATATTGGATATTTTTAGATGAGTCATTTGAACTTGTCACTTGACAGAATGACTACAAAGAAAAAGTTTTTAAATCTTTGAAAAGGCAATACATTTGATAGGGTTGATTGTTTCCCGGAATTTTTCATTTCCCGAGAACGACAAATCCCGGAAAAAATGTATAAATTGATTTTAGATTATATCTTTTCCTTCCAACCTTAAATAGAATTTTCTAAAAAAGTCAGAGAAATTTCGGAATTTCTTTTTTAGAGTATCATAAAAATTTTCCCGAAATTTTCCGGGGCATCAAAATTTTTGGGAAATGATATTTCTGGGAAAAGTGCCTAAATTGGAATTTTAGCGCCAAAGATACAATTTTGGTCAGTTTGGGCGCGAAAATTCAAATACTTGAAAAATTAGCAATCTCAAATTAGACCAAATATTAATTGTCGTGTGAATCTTTAAAAAAGTCGCGAAACTGCGTTGGTCATTGTCTATCTTTATAACTGGTTTTTGACGAGATTTTTTTGGTGTGATTTTGGCACTAAAAACTGTGCCACCATTTCCTTTAGCAAATATTTTATGAGCTACTTCCTTTCGCATTTTCTTTGCAGACTTTGCAGTAAAAATCTCAAGAATTTGTGATTTAATTGATTACATCTGGCGATGCAATCGTGCTCCAGTAACTGCTACTCTCCGGGTTGTCACAGATGGGATGTTTAGAGAGGGGCTAACTGTGAATTTCCTCTTATCTTCTTTTAAAAATAGCGAAAAAAAGGTTCACTGAACTGTACTTACTTTGTCACCTGGACGAAATTGTTTGCCAAAAGTTGAGGGTAAAAATGTAAACTTTGAAAATCCAATTTCAATATGAGATTCTGTTTGGATTGAAGGCACTTTGGGGGTAGGACATTTTCTGGTGCCTGAAATGTAGCCTTTGCTAAGGTAATCTATTGAGCTTTTTGAATTTCGATTGTCTTTGAGGAAGCATTTCTCTTGTGCTTGATGGTAACTCCAGTATTTGCAATTTGGGACTTGGGTGCATTCATTTATGCAGTCTGCTAAGCTCAATGTCCTTGGTATAGGTGCATAATCCTGTAAAGGAAACAAAAATGTAAAAATCTTAGCAATACTTGATGTTTTGAACTAAAAAAAAGTTTGAAAAAACACGAATTTTGATAATCTAAAGCGTGAACAGCTTAAAAATCATCATTTAGGTAGATATTTTTTCGTGATATGTAAAGAAGTAAAAAATATACTTGAAAATATTTAGTGAAATCGCAGTTATGCTATGATGATTTCACGAATTTTTCAGTTCTTTTGATACTATTTTTGAGTTGGTTCTTCACTTATTTTGCTTACTGATGAAGTGATGATTCATTTATTCCTCCGCGACAGGTACAAGCTGACCACCATTACTATGTATAGGAACGCGCGGTATAATACCCCGATTTCTTAGAATTATGGTCACCTTGGGTAGCCTAACAACAACATTAAAATAGGACGCCAAAATTCACTTTCATTTTCAATGAATTTATTTTGCTTTCTTGACAATTCTTTGATTTCTACTTTTGATGCATGATGACATGACCTGGTTTTTCCATAATGTGCTAATTTGGTATGTCAAGCAGATTTCACTTTTTTAAAAGGCATTTCCTGTTTTAGATTTTTGTTTCTTACCTTGATATTATTGCCAAAGTAGACCACATCCTCTTCTTGACATGGTTTGCAAGGTAACAGTATAAAAGGTCGATAATATCCCGAATCACAAGAGGCTTGAATACCCAAAATACAGAGACTTAAATAGAGAAACAACTTCATTTCTCGGCCATCATCTTCTTCCAACTGCGTGTGGTTGTTTAGCTACTCTCCGAGCGACGAGCTCGTCTACCTGTTTCACACACTGCACCAGCACCAGTGCTCATTTGAGGGTGGGGTGCGTTATGGCAAAAGAGATGATGATTGAACAATAGGATCCGTGATCGTAATATTGAAGGTCGCGAACTCAATGAGAGAATTCTTTTGTTTGGATTGGAACTAAAAAATGCGCTGCAGAATCAGCAGAGTTCATTGATCCGTTTTACTGGACATGGAAAAGCGCTTATTGAATTTGTCTAAATTCTAGATGAAGGACATTGCTGAGGTGTCAGTCCCTGATTATCTTTGGCATTTACATCGAATTCAATGTTGTACTCTTTTTTGGCATCTTCAAGAAATTGTATGACACTTTGTTCTGATCTTGTTTGATACAGGATGTGTAACGGCGTCCTTCCACTCGAATTTCGGGCCTCGAGATCAATTCCATAGTCCTTGGCATATTTTGGGATGACTTCAATCAATGGTAACGTTGATATCTTTTCATCTCTGAAATAAGAAGTACAAAATTACATATGTTCATTCTGTTTTCTGGCACAAAAATTCAATTTATACCTTTTCTTCATTGTACCATTGCCACGAACCCAAAAGGCAACATGAACAAAAGTCTGACCAAAACTATCTTGCATATTGATGACGTCAATGTTTCGTCTTTTTGCTTCTTTCAAAAATACTTCAACTCTTTGCACAAAATTACGTTTACTTGGGTTAAAATACCCTGTTGGTTCACATTTCCTTGCTAGAAGATGTAGTGCTGTTTCTCCATCCCTTGTAGGATACCAGCTTCTTGCAGCGAGATTGATCCTTGGTGATTGCAACAGCGTATCAATGAATCTTTTCATCTCTGAAATAAGAAGGATAAAATTACATATGTTCATTCTGTTTTCTGGTACAAAAATTTTTATACCTTTTCTTCATTTTACCATCAGTCCAAAGGCCACGAACCCAAAAGGCAACATGAACAAAAGTCTGACCCATACTATCTTGCATATTGATGACGTCAATGTTTCGCCTTTTAGCTTCTTTCAAAAATACTTCAACTCTTTGCAAAAAATCATATTTACTTGGGTTAAAGAACCCTGTTGGTTCACATTTTCTTGCTAGAAGGTGTAGTGCTGTTTCTCCGCTCCTTCCAGGATAGGAGCTTTTTGCAGCGAGATTGATCCTTGGTGATTGCAACAGTGTATCAATGACTTTCATATTTTCCTTAGTTATTTTTCTATAATTTCTTCGGTGACGGTTATTAAGGACTTCATCTTCAAGGACTTCGAGGGCTTCAAGCAAAGCAGTTGGTCTGAATTTATTGGTAGTTTTCTTTTCATCCTTTAAAAGTAACTCCAAAACTGGCTTCGACTTGATTGACAATAAGAAGTCTCCACTAATATTCAATCTAATTTTCAATTCACCTCTGCGCTCCAAAAAAAGCTGCACAACTTCATAACTTCCGGATTTGCATGCTTCATGGAACAAAGCAGAGCCATTGTAAGCCACCTTTCTAAAATCAATCTTCCTGTCACCTTGAAGATTCATGAAAAAGTTAACGATTTCCACTCGATTTTTGATACAAGCTTTGCCAAGAAGAGTGTCGTTCCATTGCTTCCTTGGCCTTATTTGAAGGTTAGGGTCTCTCCAGCTCCCTTCGCCAGCGAAAGTGCTGTAGCCACGCTTTCGTCCTTTCCTTTAAAAAAAGTTCCACTTTAATAAGTCCAATAAATCCTAAGTTTTTTACTGGCCAGTAAATTCGGCTTGTGTGACTGATGTATTACCTTTCTGCCTTGCTTTCAGCGGAAGTTTTCAAATTGAAATTTGTTAAGTAGGGCCAAGCAGCCAAAATTTTAAAGATGTCAACTCGATTTTGATCTATTGCATGGTGTAAAGGACGGTCCCACTTCCATTTGAAAGACCATTTTGTTCGATGAGGGTCGGACAAGTAATAGTCCAATGTGAATCTTCCCAAAACTTTGATGTCTTTTGTGAGACCTTTTTCATGGTAAAATATTGAGTACGACTTTTTCAACAGAGCTTGCCACCAATCCTTTTCATTGTCTATCAACGTTTTCCATCCTTTTGAAACTTGGCGACAATTTCCTAGATTTCTAGGATCCAAGTACTTGAAGATATTCATAGCAACATGTTGAAGTCTAGGGTTTTTTATATCGAAAAAGGTCTTATCAGTTTGGATAGAGGAAGTACCAATGAAGTCTGCTCGCTCTTCTCTCTCATTGACATTGTCATTTTCACGGAACGTCTCCATTTCCCCCACTTGTTGAAAACTCAGAGCTGAGAGTACTATAGTAAAGCTGAATCAAAACAAAAACACAACGCAATATTTGTAAGAATTCACTAAACCTTGCTTCGATGCAAACTTTTGAAATTACGAATCCGAATTACAGGCCAGCAGGGAAATATGCATGATGATTTCATTGATCAGTTTGGAAAAGCATTGCATTTATTTTTTTAACTAAATACAAAAGCAGACATTTGCTGGCGCATTTCCGGAGGAGTCAATCCATCATTATCTTTGGCTTTCATATCGAATTCAATGTTGTACTCTTTTTTGGCAGCCAGTAGAAATTTTTCGACATTTTCCTTTGATCTTGTTTGGTACAGGACATGTAATGGAGTTTTTCCTTGTTTATCTCTGGCTTCGAGATCAATATCCAATTTCTTGATGTACTTCAGAATTACTTCAGCCACTGGTGAGAATTTATAAAGTGTAAAGGGAAATGTCAATGCTTCATCCCTAACGATATTTGGATTTGGATATCTTCCCCAAAAATCAAAGGCACAATGTAAAAAAGTCTGCAGATAATTATCTTGTATATTAACATCAATACTTCGCCTCATAGCTGCTTCCAAAAAGGCTTGAAGTCTTTCAGCTCTTCTTGGAAGATGTTTCAATTTGCAAACTAAATGCAAAACTGTTTGTCCGAAAAAGTCTTTGGCA
>LT728036.1:113039-125545 GCA_900157175.1 Oithona nana
TTTTCTTGTGGTGGTGATTAGCATAGCAATATGCATTGATGATCAAAAGCTTGGTCATCTTAACATTATTGGTCAATTCGGAATCTATCAAAGCATCTTGTGTACCTTCTTGCTTCAACTTCACATTTCTCAATTCTTTGCAAGTTGTTCCATCAAATTGAACTCCTTAACAAGACATTTCATTCATGCACATTGAGCAACATTCCAGATTAGATCGAGGTTGAGTCAGTTCTTTGATGACATCAAAAGATGAGACTTTTTTTCTTGTATTGCTTTCTGCACTGGTCTCTATCCATTAGAGAATTAATCATGCATTGTATATCATGCAATAGGGAAGAATGTGAGGGATTGGGAAATGAATGAATGCCCTAGGTATATGCACCTACGAACTTAAAAAAGATGTCTACCTATAGAGATTTGGTCTCTTCTTTTGGGCTGGTAGGATGGGCTATGCTTCTTGCCTGTGTTTATGTACATCTCACACACGCACGCCTAGTTTTTAAGAGGAGGACTAGAGGCAACTGTTGCTGATGCTGCTATGGGCTCCAAAAACCTGTCTATGACTCAGAAAAATGGACACAGAAAATAAGTCAACATTGAACACTTCTGATTCTTGTCCAAGTCAAAATGACAAAACAGAAAATCAAGAAATGGTTGAAACAGCAGAAACACCTTTGATGCAGCGACCTAAGATTGACACCATAGTCAAAATCAAGTCTGAAGATGGCCTAAATGATGAGTCAAAATGGTATGTAGGACAATTTCATTTTGCAAAAATGTTCTTGAATTGAGGCAAAATGTTTATTTTTCAGTTGTTGTGCCAAAACTTGTCTGAAGACTTGTACAAATTCAGTGCCATGGTTAAGATTAGTCTTGATAATTCAGGGTATTATTGTCATTGTTCTCAATATGGTGCTACCTACTTTAGACATCACTTCAGATTACATTGCTGCACATAAATTTTTCAATCCAATCAACCATAGAATTGAAGGCTTGAACGAAACCATGGTTGAAGAAATAGAACCAGACAGTTATTGGGGTGCTTTAACCATCTTCTTTACCTTTCTACCTGCCATCTTGAGTTTTGTCACTGTCATCAGAGGCAAGAAGTCCATGTGGAAAGATGTCAACTTGGCCATTGCTCCATTGGTTTTGCCTATAGTTGAATTGATTGTCTTGGCCATTGGATCCAGAGAAATCTTGAAACACAATGCTAAAGTATTTTTATCCAATGTTGAACTATCCAAGACCACAGACCCTTTCAGACAACAGGAATTAAAAAAGCAGAGGCAAAAACATCAAGCTCAAGCTCAAAACGACAAGTCTACTTTACAAATCTTTAAGATCTTTCAATGTATTGGTGAATCTGGACCACAGAGTGTCTTATTGACTTCCATTCAAATGAAAAAGGCAACCTATCTAAGTCAAGCCTGGTCTTACCTGCTTCAAGATTTTTACCATTCACCTTGGACATCAACTTTGGTAACCATCACTTTGAGTCTTCTCAGTTTAGTCTTCACCTCTGGTTCTTTATTGGTTGAATCTGGTTTTGTCATCCAAGGAATGATGATCACACCTTATCACAGCTTATTCCAGAACCTAGTTCAAACCACTTTAATGGTTTTAGTTGTGTTACCTAGGGTTTTGACCATTGGTTTTGTCTTTGCCAGTTTTGATGGTTGGACTGCTATGATACCTGCAACCATTGGTTCTATGGTTTACATAGTCAGTTCATGTATCTTGTTGTCTTTCTACAAAAGGAAACATAACTTGAAAGGTGAAGATATGGCAAAAGCCATGAAAACTTTGATCATCACTTCAGTTTTGATGCCATGTACGATCATCAATCCAAGATGGAACCTTTTGACTTATTTTAGTCTAACATCGGCTTCTGTATTGTCTATGACTCTGACCTCACTTGGCTTGATCAGTCTTTTTCAACCAGAATTACTAAAAGAGTCTATGATCCAAGATGTTGGGTTGTACCAAGTTTTATGTGTGATACTTATCGGACTTCTACTCATCAGTTCAGCCATCACAGCATTTCAAGTCTATTTGGTTAGGAGAAACCATCAAACATTTTACTACCATTGTATTCTGAATGAGCCTGAAGCTATTGAATCCATATTCAAAACTAGTGAAACACTAAGAAACGAGCAAGATTTCAATGAAATGGACTATGAAGGATGGAATGGGTTGCATTATGCTTCCAACAATGGATTCACTCAAGTGGTAAAACTGATAATGGCCAATGGAAAATCTGTGGATTTTGAATTTAATGCCACTGATGATGATGGAAACACTGCTTACATTTTGGCATGTAAGAAACCAAGTATCCCAGCAATAGTTGAACTGTTTAGAACCAATGCAGAAACAAATGGTATTGATTTGAATATCAAAAACAAGTTGGGAAATACTGGGGATTTCTACATGAACAACCAATAAACTATAATTCACTTTTATTTGTGACACAAACAACATTACTAACTGTATTTACACTTAATGGACCACAAAATTCAGGCAACCATGCCCAGGTCTCATTGATATAAGCCATAATGACACAACACTTGGTAGGTCTTGGGCCTTTTGTGGGATCATTACACACTTCTTGCATACCAGGATGAAAATTAGTGTAATAGACAGGTAAAGCAGAGGATGTGTACATCAATACTTCTTGGTCATACAAATAAGTCATTCCAATCCAGTATTGAATCTCTGTTGGTATGTAAGCATTCATTTGTTGTTCCATAGCTAGGTTTTCTGGTTCAAAGATGAAACCATGAGGACAATCAAACATGGCACTTGAATATGTTTGCATTTCTTCTTTGATTAGTAAACAAAAATCTTCAGCTTCAATGAAATGTAAGGGACAAGGTCCTGTATTCTCCAATTTTGTGGTTAGTGATGAGGTTGTTGTATTATCTGAAGACAAATACAATTTTGTATTGGTCCAAGATTCCACTTCTGTAGTAGTAGTAGCTTCAATAGTAGTGGTGTAAATCATGCCATCTTGGTAACAATTACACAATTGACAATCTCCAATTTGTATTGGATTGATACAACAATCACCACCATCAAAATCAAAGGCGTTGGTATTTGTGGCATCATCACAATACCCATCACCAATTAGTTTGAGTAACACTTCATCAATGACTTTCTCTGGTTGTTTTTGTGATAATGTAATCACAACTGAAATGACACATGCAACAATAGTCAGTATCACAAAATAGGCAACAATGGTCAAGACAATTTTCCTGTTACTTTTTAACCATTCTAAGACCATTTCAAGACTGTAAACTTAGGTAAGATATCCGAAAATCAATGCTAATGGACAATGGTCTTATGTGATGACGCAAGAGTACAAATTAAAGTCAAGCAAAAATATGGATTTTCTTAAAACTGAAAATGTTATAAAACGAGACTTTGTAAGTTTTTTTATTGAACATTAAAATCGTCTAAAACTTGAGCTATACTCCATCTTCGATGCTTCATTGTGTATTGCCTTGGCGTTTGAAAGTACCGATCCTCAGCTTGGACATTAAGTCCTCTAGGCAATCCATACTCAATGAACTTCCGAACTTTTGGAGCACAGCCAATCAAACATAGTAAATGAAGTAGAGTTCTTCCATATTCACCCGTAGCATTCAAATTGATACCCGTAGAATCCGAATACTTGAGAATGGTTTCAAGTACTTCTGGACAATCTTCATCACAAATGTTAGCTAAATGTTTTTCATTGTCCATAACACAAGCAGTATGGAGTGGAGTCAATCCTTGATCATTTATAGCATTGACATTAATACCAATTTTGTTGACATTTTGAAAGAGAAGTCGGATTTTTTCCAAGCATCCATTTTCACAGACAATATGTAATGCATTGTATCCATTGGATTCAAGTGCATTGAAATTGACTTTGTCTGAATACTTGATGAACAATTCAAACAATCTGGTGTCTGTACAGTTACCAATGCATTGATAAACATTGATCAATCGTAATCTTTCACCCTTTTTCTTTTGATTTTCGTCTGGGCAACGACTTCGACAAACTTTATGAAGTGCAGTTCGACCATCAATATCTGACGCATTGACATCAAAGTCCATCTTACTTTGGAATAGACACTCAACAAGTTGATGATTTCCAGAAGCACAAGCATAATTGAATGGAGTACAAAGCCTTTCATCCACTGCTTTGACATTGATACCTTTTTCTTCAGCAATTTGTAGAAGAAATTGCACAGTTTCTAGGTGTCCATTCTTGCAAGCGCAATGCAAAGGAGTTCTTTCATCAGTCCATCTTGATTTGAAGTCTACACTTTTGTCAATGGAATGTTGGTAGAAAAATTTCACAACTTCAGTTTGTCCAGCTTGGCAAGCAAAGTACAATGGAGTCCAATTATAAAATCCATCTCTTAAATCAAACTGAATGGAAGTTTCCAACATTAAATTCAAAAATTCCAAGTTGCCAGCTTCTGCAGCTAAATGTAATGGTGACAAACGTCCAAGTCTCAATCCACCTTGGTCATAAATCTCTTGTAAAAGTTCCACAAATCTTTGCAATTTATCTAAACTGGACTTCATAAAGTAATCAATGACAAACAAAAATTCAGAAAAATCATTGAGACAAAAATCTATGATTTCTTCCATGATGTGATGGAGTCTTTTTAGCCACCAAATTCTGCTTGAATCGATGCAGATTTTCCAAGATTTCGACACAACTCGACAATTGGCTAAGCTTTTGGCATCTAAAAATCCCAAGATTTGAAGTGCTAAATGATCAAGTCCTGGATTACAAACAAGTTCATTCATTCTGAAATACCGAGATTTCAAAGCTTCGTGAACTTTTGTTATTGAAAAGATGATTTCTTGAGATTCCATTTGGTTCTTCAAGTATGCATTTTGGGCTTTCAAAGTCTGGTTTTCAACTAGGATTGCTTTGAGAGCATCATCACTAAATTCTTTGGATTCTTCTGCCATTGCTTCTAGCAATTTCTGGTGATATGTTTTGATGTTTTCCTTGTTTTGTGTGTTGTACAACAGCTGCCTTCTTATCTCTGCTCTGCTCTGTGCTTTCTCTTTCATTTTCAAGAATGGCGCGTGAACATTCGAAGCTTTCTACTGATAGCGAGATTCGTTGAATTGAGTGCAAAAGAGCCCAAATGAGTGCAGTAGAGTGCAGTGAATTACATTTTAGTGCAAATATGTGAAAACTATAGAGTAAAGCAATAAGTTAATGAAATGGATGAAATGCAACAATGTCATGTTGATTGATAGGTTGCGTGACTTAATGTGCCATCTTTCCGTAAAGTAAAAGTCCCGAAAATCTTTTCCTATGGTTCTAAACGGTTGAACACTGAACAGTTGCAATAATATTGACAAGAAACCAAATGTATTATACAAGTTGTCACATGTACTCAATAACTGGATGATTAGGTACCATTTTATGAATGTAATGTACCAATTTCGTCAAGGACATTTTCAATTTCATGCCAATGGGATCCTCTCCTTTTTATCGACAGTTCGATACATATTACATACAGTATGTATTATTAGGTCTTGAAATGAGCATGGTACCTAAAATAAGCCTTCAGAAAGCTACAAAATACATCTTTACTTTTATTAGCTCAATCATCTTCATAGTTCAAGCTTCAAAATGTATTCAACTATTTCTGGCACGAGATACTGTATCTTCTAGTCGAATGTACAGTACTGCTTTTGCTGAGTTTCCAACCTTATCCATTTGTCCAGATTACTTTGATTCTTACAATGAAGACATTTTGAAAAAATACAATGTGTCTACCAAAGACATCAGAGAATTCAAGTTTCCAAATACAACTATGAATACTTTACAATTCTTTCAGTTGGCAACTCGTGATTTAACAGAAATCCTGGATGAATTAATTTTGAAATTCTACGATGAAGTTGATCCGGAGACTGGACAAGATTCCATGAATTTTTCAAACAGAAATCCTGGATGAATTAATTTTGAAATTCTACGAAGAAGTTGATCCGGAGACTGGACAAGATTCCATGAATTTTTCCAATCCTGATACTGATTTTTGGATACAACATAATTGGAATACACTTGGTCGATGTTACAGTTTCAATTTACCAGAAAAGTACCGAAGATTCAAAGTTCGATATGTGACCTTAACAAGTCAATTCAATCTTTTGATTTACTTACATCATCCAGGTCAATTTTGGTGGATTGATACCGATACAAAATTACCCTTACATGTCAACAAAACGAGTTTTATTGATATCAGACATAACGTTCTGTATGCTTTACCTACTAAAACTGGACAAAATACAGATATGTTTCCGGAATGTACTGATGAAATGAGTTATAAGTATGATACCTGCTTTTATGACCAAATTCAAAAGCCTTTTTTGAAGAAATTTGGTTGCTTACATCCATTATTCATCGGAGAAGGAATGAATGACACTAAAATCTGCAATATTGGTCAAATGTCAAGAAAAGAACAAGAATCCGCTTATGAAATGTATAACAGTCGTTCACGAGAATGTCCTTCACCTTGTGCTACCATTACATTCAGCTTTGGTATTCCGGATACACAACCACGTGTCAAAGACAAGTATCAGTACAAAGTTTACTTCAAAAGATACATTGGAGTGACCAAAGAATCCTTAAAGTATCCAGTGGAAAGCTTGATTGCTGAAGTGGGTGGATATTTGGGTTTGTTACTTGGAGTATCTGTTCTCGATTGTTTAGTTGTACCCGAGAAAATCAATCATTTTTGGAACTCTCTGTTTTAGAACATAATAAATCTCTTTTAGTATCGATGGTAACAAATGATATATTCCAGTCAAGTAAATTATGCAAGATTACAAACGCATTTTTCAAATACATTGATGTTGTTTTTGTCCCCGGGATTGAAAAAAAGCGTCTTGGAAAGCAGCTTCTGAATCATTGTAGAATCCATCAGGCCGGAAATTCTTCAAAACCCTTGAAACTGCGGATTTTGGTCGTTCCAAGCACTACCGAATGGGCGGGTAGCATTGTTAATTTTTTTGTGAACATAAGATACATAAGCTGATTGTGTGAACATTAACGAAAGTCTCGATTTCTTTCCAACATCAAAATTCTTAATTTGTCAGCAAAAGTTCCTTTACAAAAACGTTCCAAAGTATCCCTGGATTTCAAAAAAAAAGGCATGACTTTTAAACTGGTCGTTCGGTTCGGTAGAGTCGTTGTTTAGAGATGTCCCCCTCTAACTAAAGTTGCGATGTTTTTCATGATTTTGAGCTGTTTGAGTTGTGTTGATTGTAGCTGATGATGGCTTGAAAAAGAGTCAAATTTATGCCTTGCCGCAAAGCTTGTCCAAGAATGGTGTGTAAGGGAAGAAACCATCCTCGTCCTCCTTGCCAGCCAACTCGTCAAGCATCTTGGAAGTATCCTCCTTGGGGATCATGTCTCCCAAGTTGCACAAGATGTTCTCCAACTCGGCCAACATCATGGTGCCGTTCTCGTTCTTGTCGTAGAGTTTGCAGAGCTCAATGAAGTCATGGTAATTGCCAGTGTTCTCGGGCTCTTTTAAAGCTTGTTGGACAAGGGACACGACCTCGTCAAACTTGCAAAACTTCTTGCCGGTGTCATCAGTCTGGCCGTACTTGACGCAGACTTTCTTGATGATGTTGAAGCCAAGGGCATAGAAGACGTCCATGAAGTAGTACATGTCGAGGACACCCTTCATGTCCCAATCGTAGATCTCGCAGATCTTCTTGATATCATCGGCAGACTGTAAAAATAAAGAAGAAAAAGTTTGAAAAATTTCAAAATGAATTAACAATTTTTCGGACATGAAAAAAAATGTTGCCCCAGGTGGGATTCGAACCCGAAACCTCTCATTTACTACATACAATAGTAACCGAGAGGTCCCGGGTCCAAATCCCGATTAGGTTAGAACTAGAAGCTTGAATATTGAAGAAGTCTACTTACAGCAGACATGTTGAATATGTTATGACCTCTCTCAACTCAAAAGACTCTTTCTCAAACAGCTTTTGACTCTATAGCCAAGTTGTTGATGACTGGGGGCAACGCTAAAACGTGGAGGTCTCTTTTATACGCACGACTTTCCACCCTAAATAGGAACAGCTTTGTCACATTAATCTGTTAGGTCAAGTCTTGACTTTCCTCTTCTTGACGAAGAACGTCGCAAAAAAGGACGTAGAGAGCTCTCGAGTGCACTAAGGTTCCACGTTGCATAAAGCGCTCACTAACTCACAATGTCTTGATGAGAGGGGAGAGAGCTTTGGACGGAATTCAAGAATGCTTTCAAAGAAGAGACGTAGGGGTCAAAAATATCACATTAGAAAATTGGATACAGAGAGCTTGCTTTTCATTCCTTTGTCATTTTTGTATCAGAATGAAGCTCGTAAATCAAGATCAAAGTGGATAAAGTCTTGTTAGTGGTTCAAAATTGCATTTGAGAAAGGAATTATGGCCACATGATGATGATCTTTAAACCTGGAAATTTGCACCCTTTGAAGCAAAACAAGACCTTTCATGAGCATAACAAATCTAAAATGCATTTATTGTTACGCTTTATTTTGAACGCAACAACTTTCGGAAAATATACTCTAGACTCAGCTTATAATACGTTGCTAAGGAAAGTCCTCGATTTTTCTAGAACCAGACTACTTTCTACTGCTTTCTATGACTAAGAAATATTTTTGTGACTTGACAATCCGTAAGTACAAGCCCAAAATATTTTCTAAAGTGTCAGTAACGATATCATATTTTGAAAGTACGTTATACTTGAAATTCATCTGATTTGTTCACTTTATTCGTTAAAATCTTTCTCAAAAATACTTGACAAATTCCTCTTTTGAGGGAATTTCTCCTTTGAATGCATCACGGACTTGATACACTTTTTGGTGAACGTCATCGTAATGTGGATTCAATTCTTGTCGAATTCTTTCCATGTAGGTTGTCAACACTGGTCTATTGGTTCTCACATCAAACCTGAGGAAGAAAAAATGACAAATAGAAATTATACGAATAATTTGCAAGTACTCACCCTGCCATCAAGGGTTGTTCCAATTCACAAACGGCTACAACATCTGCCACAGAAATTTTGTCGCCTGCAATGTAATTTTTCTTTCCGTTATCCAACCAAATCTGTTCGATTTGGTCCAAAGTTTTATTCATTCGAGTCCAAAACTTTTCAAGTTGTTCCTCGTTTATTGGCTTTTCATTCAAACACGGAAGAAGAATCTTATTCTGCAAAGATATCACAAAGGTCATCAACAATTCAATTGTGGAATTTGTAAGTAAGAATGCCTACCTGGAAGTACATAGCGCAGTTGAGACGAGTAGCCAAATGCTGCCAATGCAAATATTCATTGACTTTTTGTTCACCCATCAAGTCCTTGGGATACCAATGATCAGGCACATCAAAAACCTTGGTAACGTACCTCAAAATGGCCATGGATTCCCTCAAGACCATACCATCATGCTCAACAAAAGGCAACTAAAAAAAGGAACTTTGAAATGAAAAGTAAAAGAGATAAAAAAAAAAATGTTTTGGATTACAATTCCGAAAGGATTCAACTTGGTAATCTTGTCGGATTTTTGCTCTCCAGCCATTAGCTTGAGCACGACCACTTCATGTGGAATTTTTGCCGCTCGTAAAAACAAGGGCACAGCTCGACATGGTTGCGAAGCGTAATCACCATACACCTTCAAAGTCATTTTGTGAACTAAACAAAGCAGTCAGAATCTTGCAAACAGTGGATCAAAGGCACACGGCATATCATTGTGTACATTTTCGTTTGCTTGATAACGTACTGAAATGTACCTTTAAAAGGTTACTTTTGCCCAACGGAAAGATTTATCACAAGTCACACAACCTATCGATCAACGTTGTTGAAGATATACTGTCACTTGAAAAATTGTAATAAATGTTACACTGCATTCCTTTCATTTATTCGCTTTGTTTGTTAAAATCTTGTCCCAAAAGTTTGGCAAATTCCTCCTTTGAAGGAATTTCACCTTTAAATGCATCACGGAATTGATACACTTTTTCGTGAACGTCATCGTAATGTGGATTCAATTCTTGTCGAATTCTTTCCATGTATGTCGTCAACACCGGTCTGTTAGTTCTCACATCAAACCTGGGGAAGAAGAAGCAATGATAATCAGAAAGAAAGCATTTTTCTCCATATTATTTCTTGTACTAACCCTGCCATCAAGGGTTGTTCCAATTCACAAACGGCTACAATATCCGCCACAGAAATTTTGTCTCCTGCAAGGTAATTTTTCTTTCCGTTATCCAACCAAATCTGTTCAATTTGATCCAAAGTTTTGTTCATTCGAGTCCAATACTTTTCAAGTTCTTCCTTGTTTATTGGCTTTTCATTCAAACACGGAATAGAAATCTTATTCTGTAAAGACAAACAAATCTCAATTCAACTGTATTTTCAATTTGTGTCAACTTACCTGGAAGTACATTGAGCAGTTGATACGAGTAGCCAAATGTTGCCAATGCAAATACTCATTGACTTTTTGCTCACCCATCAAGTCCTTGGGATACCAATGATCAGGCACGTCAAAAACCTTGGTTACGTATCTCAAAATGGCCATAGATTCTCTCAAGACCATACCATCATGTTCAGCAAAAGGTAACTAAAACAAACAATTTGTTTATATAACAGGAAGAGTTAAAAATATTTCGGATTACAATTTGAAAAGGATTTAATTGAGTGATCTTGTCGGATTTGTGCTCTCCAGCCATGAACTTGAGCATGACCACTTCATGAGGAATTTTTGCCGCCCGGAAAAACATGGGCAAAGCCCGACATGGTTGCGAAGCGTAATCCACATAAACCTTCAAAGTCATTTTGTGAACTAATCAAAGTCAGAATTTCGTTGTTAACACAAGCAGATGATCAAATTTGTGGCGGTAGGTCAATGTGAACGTTTTTGTTTGCTTGATATCGTTCTGAAACAACAACAACAACAGGTACCATCAAACGATTTTGAGTGTTTTTCTTAACGGAAATATTTATCACAAGTCACGCATCCTATCAATCAACGCATGGCATATTTCACTCTATTGTTCAAAATCTCAATTTTTAGCCAAGCAAAAATGATTATCCATGGATTGTTTTGGCGCGAAAATTCAAAATTACTGTCACTTGAAAAAGTTGTAAAATGTAGTTTTAATAAAATCATTTTCAGATTGTGAACTAGAAGAAAATGAATGATAGCTCAAATTCATATTACAGACACATTTATTACAATCATCCAAATCACTTTACAGATTATTCTTCCTTTGCGAATTCTACATGAAAGAAAAGAAAAAGTGATCAAAATTTGCAGTAGTAAGATTTTTGATTAAATCATACTTTCCAATCCGGACACCATTTCTTGCATATCATCGACTATAAAAGAAGTTGTTGAAAAATATGAGAAATCTCCCTCTAAATTCCCAAATTTGCCTTACTCATCTTTTTTGCTTCTTCATCGCTGATTTCTTCATCCTCATCTTCACGCTCCTCGTCCTCAAACTCCTCGTAATCTTCATCATCTAAGCGGTCCTCAAGAGCTTCATTCAACTCAGCAACTTTTTAAGAAATAACTTTTTAGAGCGTTTCACAAGATTTGAAAATAACTATGCTAAAACCGAAAGAAAATTGCGAAAAAAATTTCAGAACTATTTTCAAGAAATAAATAAAGTTGAAAATAAAAAAATCGTGAAATTTTTCCCGAATTTTTTCCTGCGATTTTACGATTTTTTCCCCCTTAGAAATCTTTCCGATATTTTTGATGATGTTCAAAAATATTGGAATTTTACTCACGAGCTTTTAAAACTTCCTCTTCTTCTTCATTGTCATCCTCCCTCGAAGATTCTTCAAAGTTGTCATTTGGAGGAACCATGACTGTGTCAACTTGTCTCTCAGATTCCTCCTCAATCACAGCAGCGTTTGCTGATTTTTTTAGAAATGGTGAGCAAAGTAAAAAAGTAAAAAGTTGAAAACTTACCAGAAATGAACAAAGCGAAAATGAAAATCAACTTCATGATTATCTGAATTCTTGAACTGAAATGATGACAAATACTAAAATCATTGCATCTTTTATAGCTGAACTGTAACTAATAGCTGAACTGTTCAAATGTGTGAATTCAGCTTTTGATTTTCTAAAGCTTTCATGATTACGAATTGTGATAATTTCCTAAAGCTTTCTTGATTACGGATTGCTGTAAATTTCAGTTGATGCAGTTTCTACGTCAACTGTCTGAGTTTCAATTATCCAAAGTTTCAAATATGTGAATCACTTCTTGATGAAAGTCAAAAATTCAAATACGACATTTTGAGTAATTTTCAAACAATGTGTGCTGTCTGAGTTTCAATTATCCAAAGTTTCAAAGTTGTGATTAGGGATTCGAGTTGATGCATTTTTACGTCTTCTGCTGTCTGAATTTCAATTTTCCAAAGTTTCAAGGTCTAGACTTTCATCAAGAAGCAATTCACAACTTTGAAACTTT
>LT728037.1:0-39854 GCA_900157175.1 Oithona nana
CTAAAAAAGTCTCATCGCTAATTTGAATTTGGATATTTTTGGTAAAAAAAATCGTCAAATGGAAGGGAGTTATGCACTGCTTAGCTAGAATGTAAACAAACTTTCGCGAATTTTTTTGCCCTTTGTAGAATTTAGATTTTTTGTGATATTCATATCCGAAACTTGTTGGGACACTCGGTAGGTCCTTTTAATTCAAAATGAGACATTTTTGGAGATTTTCAAACATGATGGTTCTAATTGATTTTTTTCTATGCAGAGGACAAGACAATGAAGTTGACTTAGATGGAGGCTTTGAGCAAGAATTGGGCTTTGAAGCTCAAGCAACCAAACCATTGAGCGTTTTTACACAAGCTCCAGAACAGCAGCAGTCAACTATGACGAGAGTGGCATCAACTACATTGCGGTCTAACTTCATCTTCGTTGATGGAAAGGTAATTCATAATTCTGTGTACATAATTAGAGCAACTGAAGCGCGATAAATTATAGAAATTAGCTTCACAAAAAATCGTCTTTTTCGAATTTAGGCGCGATTTTTCAATTCTCACGCGAAAAATTCAAACTTTGAATCACTTTTGGCGCGAAAATTGAATTTTAATGTTATTTATAGCCTGATGTTGGTCTCGTCACTGCCACCGGAGGAACTTTAATTTCCAACGGCATCACCACTGTTCACACCACAAGAGTATTTGGAACCTACATCAATGGCGGAAGTTATGCACAAATTGTGCAAAGTACTGCCAAAGTCTTTGAAGAAGATATCAAAGCCACACCCGTTACCGGATTCGTTGGATCTGTCCAACATGTCACCGAAAAACCAGGATTAGGTTTAAGTGTTGATCAATCCCAATCCAGACCAAAAGTAAATCTGCCTTTGGTTTCAATGTTCAATGAAAATGACTTGGAAGATGATCAAGAGGATGCCAATCCTACAGGATTGGTTGGAAGAATCCAACAGAGGATCGCTGCCAAGAAGAATTTTCAACAAGATTTCAAAGCTCGACTCAAATCCAGATTTGATCGGTTCAAGCAGAAACAAGAACAAGCTGAGGATACCAATGTTGGACGTGGATCCGTCTCACCCATCAGCTTGAACAGATCTTCCTTTGGAAGATCCTTTACCGGATCTAGAAATCGAGGACAATCCGGATCATCAGAATTTAGGTCCAGATCTTCAGCTGAAATCACTACTGAACAAGCGGATTTGGTGTCTGAACCTTCTGAACTTCAACCGGTAAGTTCTAGAGCACCTAGGCAAAGATTTCGATCCAGGATCCGTGGATCTCCCTCCAGGATCGAACCCGTGACCATCGAGTTGAAGAAAGAAAGTGTTGAGGAATTGTTGAACTCTAAAGAGACAAGTTCAAGACCAAGTTTCAGGACAAGAAATCGTAACAGGTTCAGGGATCGGGCAAGTGTACCTAAACGTACCTCCAGCCAGGAAGAAAACGTCAGTACCAAGAGACCCTCTTTCAATCGACCCAGACCCAATTTCAGTTCTAGAAACACTGAAGTCAATATCAATCCTAAACCAAAAATTTCATTTAAGCGATTCAATCGTTTTGATCGACCAGATGTCCGAAAAACTCTATTAGAAAAAATCTTGAGCAAAGGAAAAGGCGAAAATACCGTTGATCCGGAAGAAGCTGAAGCTGCCAAAAAGGCAGAGGAGGCTAAAGCTGCCTTGGAAAAGAAGGATGAAATTGAACCTTTGGAAGTCAACGATATTGATTCTTCAGGACAAACCACATTGAAAGTGTTTACTGTTTTCCCGGAAAATCGGGAAAAGGAGTCAACTTATTTGGAAGTGGCAACGATTCGGTCACCCTACAGTTTTGCTATTGATGAAGGCATGAGCACCAGATTCATCACGGTTACAAGGTGAGTGATCCATAAGAAAAGTTGTCTTACCTTCAAAGATGTTTCTGATTTTCTCGGATTTTCAATCTGTTTCTTCATAAAAACACGCTTCCGACTTGCGGTGTCTTTGTTATTGTTTTGAAAAATTCTCAGTTTTACTCATTTTACTTTGGTTTTACTGTGATACTCACGCAACCTTTCGATTTCAGGACATTTACGGAAACTTTCAAACCAACTATAGCTCCAACCTCCTCAAAACCAATCTTCCAAACCGAAACCATTCCAGCTCCAGAAAACATTTTGACTTCATCCGGACCTGAATACACCGGAGTTGACTTGTCTTCCAGCATTGAAACTTTGCAGGCAGTTGTCATAGCTTCATCTAAGGGAGCAACGCCAGCCTTGAAAACCGTCACTGAGACTTTCACTTCTACAGAATTGGTGTTGAAAACTTCCATTTTACCCATTGTGGTAAATGGCAATACCAAATTACATACCTTGACCCAATCTTTCAAAGTCACCAGATTGATTGAAGCTGTCAAGACTTTGCCCCCATTTGAATTCATTCCTACCAGTGCTTTCACCAACTTTGACAATGTCCTAGAAGAAGCTGGATCAGAGAAAAGAGAACAATTGCTTCCTGGGGAACTGGAATTTAGTGATCAAGATGACTTTGGTAGCTTGGACGGACCACATGAAATCAGAGTGAAGCCTCCTCCAGGATTCAACAAAGATGATTTCAGTCTTTTAGGATCCAAATTTGAGCAACAAGCTAATCAAGAGACTCAACCACAATTACAACCCAGTATTGGAAATGCTTTCAATCAAGCTTCCATTAATCCATTTGCCAACCTGCTTGGAGGACAAGTACCTAATCCCCAAGCCACCAATACTCCTGCTTTGCCTAATTTTGGCAATTTCAATCCATTAGCTGGCTTGACAAATGATCAATTGAGACAATTAGCTTTGTTGCAATACCTTCAAAATTCCGGCTTTGGTGGATTTGGTTTTGGTCAACCTCAACAGCCTCAAGTGATCATCACCAGTACACCTGTCTTGAAAACTGAAACCATGTATGCTACCAGTACCATCCCCTTGTTTTTGGGCAACAAGAAGTTCTTCACTACTTTGACCCAAGAGATTGGAGTGACTACCAAAACTGAATATGAGACTGCTACCCAAACTGTTCAAGCTGCCAATGCTGGAGGACTTCTGGGCGGACTTAATATGCCAAACCAATTGAATGTTGCACCTGGATTCACAGTCACTTCGGAACCTGTGATCAAAGAAACAATGATTCCTAGTACAATCACCAAGGAAATCAGAATTACTTTCAGGTAACTTTTTGGTTGAGCGAAGTGCGACCCCCATACTCTATGTTTTTTCTTTCAGGAATACTCCAACAGTGACTACCTTGACTTCTACCAAGATGGTCAGTTCTCAAATCACCGAATTTGTGACCAAAACCGTGCGAGCACAAGCAACCTTGCCACCAGGATCCGGATTCAATGGTGGTTTCAATCCTTTAGCTGCTTTATTAGGCTAAAAATTGTGATTTTAGCAACAAAAATCTCAAAAAATAAGAAGAGAAAAGAGACTCTTTTGTGACAAAACCTATACTCCCAAAAAGTGCCACTTAATTTTTTACTACTGTGTGTTTGACCGAATCTTTTGAATCCAAGAGAGAATTTTAAAGAAGAGAAAGTGATTTTTTTACTTAAGAAGATTTTGATATATACTCCATGTACTTTCATCTTACTGAAAACCAGAACAAAATGGGCAATAAAAATGTAGAAAAATGTAGTTTCGTTTAGAGTTGTTTTTTGAGATTGGTAAATGGTGATTGTCTTTATTGAAAATACACTTTATCACAGGATATCATATCAATTGAAATCTGGAGTTTTTTTTGATCTGCCACTCGTAAGTATTCGATGATGTTTCCATGCCTTTTTAATTATATTTGAACAATATTGTTCTCTTTGTTGTAACAGTGTGGATGACACCCTTTCATATCCAGGACGATCAGAAAAGGTTTTAACCTAAAATAAGTAAAGCAATTTGTTCAATAGACGATCACATTTTCCCTCATTTTGGATCAATGTTGAATAAAATAGAATTACCTTGACTCCTTCAACTTGTTGCCCAGTTTCTTCCATTAAATTATTTCTACTTTTACGAGCAAAAAAATCTTGTGTGATAATGTCTAGTAAATCAGCACAAAAGACAGAATTTTCTTGGACTTCCCCACTTCGTGGATCAGTAAAGGTGACAATGGGGACATCCATAGAGATTATTTTATACTTATTAGGCATGGATATTTGCAATGGAGGTTCCAAAACATCCAAAAATTCAGATAAATGTTCACCTTTGATATATTGTGTACCATTGGGATCAAATTCTTGCCAGGTTTCATAAAAGGTGTCATAGTCTTCATCGGTGATACCATCTGTAACATCATCTCTAGCCTAATCATGAAAGAATTTTTGAATAATTATTTGCATATTACTTTTCATATCATTGTCTTACTTGAGTGTAGTTTTCCAAGATAACAGCAATGTACATGTTGACAATGACAAGATATGCCAAGACTAAGTAAAGGACAATGTAGGCCACACCTGCTGCAAAAATACCACAATTCCCAGGATACCCAGTTTCTTCATCTGGAGGATCACAATCCTCCTCATTTGCTATGGCCATAAATGTCTCAGCCCAACCAGCAGAAGTACACATCTAAAAAAGTTGTATTAATCTTTTTTTTCTTCTAAATTCTAAGACCATGGTTAGACTTACTTGAAAGAGTAATGTAAAGGTTTTTGCAAAAGTTTGGAAGTTATGAACATCATCAAATCCTGGCCTGATTTTTACATTTTTGAATAAAGACATGCCAAAGACACTGAAGATGAAAATGATAAGGAAAAGAAGTAGAGCAATATTCATCAAGGCTGGAAGAGCCATCACCAGTGAAAACAAGAGTGTGCGTATGCCTTTTGCACCCTTGATAAGCCTCAAGACTCTGCCAATCTTGACCACTCTTCCCACTCTGAGCAATGTTGGAGAGACAAAGTATTTCTCAATCAAATCACTTAGAAAGAGGCCTGCCAAAGATAAGAGGACTACCACAAAGTCAAACAGGTTCCAGGGATCCTTGAAGTAAAACTGTCTGAGTGCAAACATCTTCAAAAGCATCTCTGAGGTGAACACCACAATGAAGAACAAGTTAAAGTTTTCTAACACAATTGTCCAAGTTTCTGACATCTGGTAATGTTCACACATCATGGTGATCATGTTCAAGCCAATAAAACCCATGATGATCATATCAAACTTCTTGTTGGTAATGACCCCAAAGACAATAGCTTGTGGCCTCCAGTAGGGTCTAGGCAAAGCTTTCATTGGCTTTTTTGAAGAAGCTTTTTTCATGGCATTGATGTACTTTTTCTGATCTTCAGTCATGAATTGGTCCAAGGAGGATCCACCCTTGTTCTTTTGCTGGTTGAACTGTTCAATGATCACACCAACCAATAGATTCAAACTGAAAAAGCTGCCAAAGACAATGAAAGCCACAAAGAAAAAGTACATGTAAATGTTAGTTTCTCTGTGGGGTTGCATATCTCTGTCCACAGAATCAATGGCATCATTCATGATATCAATCCATCCTTTCCAAGTGGCAATTTGAAGCAAAGCCAAATAAGCCATGCCTACATTATCAAATGTCACCCAAGAGTTGGCCCACTTGGCAGGTTCACCCTTTGCCATTTCTTCTAAGCAAACAGTTCTGTTGGGTATGATTTCATGGCTGTATTTTTCTCCTGTTTCTGTGTTGACACATTTGAAATATTTGCCCATGAAGGTGTTGACTCCAATGATGGCAAAGATTAACCAAAAGATCAGGCAGACCAACAAGACATTGAAGATAGAAGGTGTAGCTCCAATCAAGGCATTGACGACAACTTTCATTCCTTCCATTTTGGCCATGGCTCTCAGAGGCCTCAAAGCTCTCAAAGTCCTCATGGTCTTGAAGACTGAAATGTTGCCAAATCCTAGTAAACTGGCTCCAAAGTTGACTAATGAAACAGCCACAATGACAAAGTCCAACCAACACCAGGCATTGCTGAAGTAGACCACAAAGCCCATGGCAAATAGTTTGAGAGATGTTTCCAAGAAGAAAACCACTGTTAAGATTCTGTCCAGGTAATATAAGCAATCAATCAAAGTTGGTTTTTGATCAAACCAGATGTCTTCCAGGGTCATGACAGCACTTGAAATCAGAATGAGTACCAAGACTATGCCCTCAAAATACTTGTTTTCAATCAGTTTGAGTGCCAAAAGACGGTGTCTACTCCAAACTTGCCAAAAAGGTGCACTTTCACCTGCACAACAAGGCATTTTCTGGTAAACTACTGCTGGACAACATTCTTCAACTATGACTTCATCAGATGGATAATAGTAAATCTCTTCATTATATTGTTCTTCATGATCATCATAATCATAATTTGCCTCATCTTTATCATTGGTCTCACTGTATGGAATGGATAGGTCCATATCTTTGCCAATTTGCTTCTGAAAGTCATTCAATATATCTTCCTTTCCCAAAGTACCATTTTCTAGCTTGGTATTGGCATCCATGAAACCATTTTTAGTAGCCTCTATGTGATGACCATTATTCAAAGTACCATTTCCATTTGCTATTGGTTTGACATCCCCAACCTTCTTACGTTGACACCATTTGATAATATTTTTTGGATTAAGTAGGTTTTTGAGCCATCTTTTGAATCGGCCGATCCTGGCAAAGGCAATTTTCATTTTGTCTGGTTCACCATCTTCTTCTGGTTCGTTTCCAGTACCCATGTCTGAAATGAAAAAAAAATAGGACTGTGAGAAATTGTTTTGTTTTTTACCACTTTGCCAAAGAAGTTGAATAATGTAAAAAAGAGTTGAACTAATAACCCAAAAGTTTACCTGCAAAACTGCTGAGCAAAAGAGCCAAAAAGAGGTTCAAAATGACCAAATTAGCAATCAATACAGTAGCCAAAAAGTAAGGAATACAGGTAGGTCCAGCCACTAGAATACAATCCCACATGGATTCGATCCATTCTCCACACAAAACTCGAAAGACAATCATAAAACTGTGGAAAAAATCCGTGAAATTCCACCGTGGCATATCGCATTCCCATTTTTCACAGACTTTTTCGTAGTAAGAAGATCCAAATAATTGCATTCCCATCACAGCAAAAATGAAAATAATGATCAACAAAACGAATATCAAGTTGGATATGGAAGGTAACGTTTTAGCCATAATGAACAAAATATCATTCAAAGATTTCCACGATTTAGCCAACTTAAAGACTCTCAATAACCGGAAAGACCTCAGCATAGAAAGGCCTTCAATGCCTTCAGCCAACAATTCCACAAAGGAGAAAACCACAATGATAAAATCGAAGATATTCCAACCATCACTGAAAAAATATCTGGGACTCATGGCCGCCAATTTGGCAAAGGATTCCACCGCAAAAATGGCCGTGAAAAAGTAATTTCCATTGACCAACATGGATGTCAAGAAGGGTGACATTCCCCCATTATCGTGATAATTGTCATCGTATTGATCCAAAGCCATGAAAATCACGTTGACCACAATGCATAGGGTGATAGTTAACTCGGTAAAGGGGTCGAAAACCAGCATTGCCAAGATTTCACTGATCCGGATCCAAATTCGGGTGCAATCCCAAACGCATAAAATATTGAGGATGCTCATTGTTTTGTTCTTGATGGCTTCTTTGTAACGTTTCATTTTCTCGTCGTCATCTTCATCTTCGGATTCGTAATTATAGGCTTGGCCTTTGGCTACTTCTGGAGTCACGGATTCAACAATGTCCCGTAATACGCTTACATCCTATAAAATACACATTTTTTTTTTTAGAATTACGTTTGTCTCAAACTCTAAAACGGAAACGATTTGAATTTTCGCATTGCCCAAAATCTAATATTCATTTTAGCGCGAAAATTCAAACGTAAAGAATGTATACTGCTTTCTAATGTTATTTTCTTAGTTGGAACCCAAGAAATCGATTAGAAATAAGGAGAGGCGGTGACAATCAACACGCGAACCTTGAACCCTGAGGAAGAAAATGTCACAAATCAACTTACTTGGCGCATTACAGCCGAATCTGTCACTCTGTTACGCGTACTGGTAGGTTGCATAGTAGCCGCCAAAGGATAAGTCGGATTCTTAAAAGAAGTTTGACTTGAATTTCCCGATTGATCCTCGGATTTTTCCCGACTTAAACTTCTGGTTGAAGGTGTAGTAGTTTGATGTTCATCGGAGACAGAACCTAAAGATAAATCATCGCCTAAATCGCCTAAAGCTTCGGCTGCGGCTTCTGCCGCGGCCTCAGCGGCCGCGATTTCGGCTTGTCGTAGTGCGGTTTCTTCGGCTTCACGTATGGCCTCTAATTCTTCTAATTCCCTAAAAATGAAGGTTGCGGTTAATATTTTATGAGGCAAACCATTTTTTCTCTGGCTTAGAAACAAGGAATTTTCTAATCAAAAACTCAATCAAATATTTCAAATAGATTAGAAATCTTGAAACATCAATTCTACAGCTTCTACACTTTATCTAAGGCCAATTCTAAGGTCTGATTCAAAGGGTTCTAAAGAAGGCCAACAACCTTTAGATATGATCTTAGGCAGCAAAAATGAAACCTCGTAAACTTGGCCAAGCTCCGTAAACTCCAGCTTTTTTGCCAGACTTGCCTTTCTACTTTAGATCCTAAATCTTTTAACAGTTAGGTAAGTAACTAATTAGAAGGCAATTTACAAAAGGCAATACATATTGCTTTTTTCCTTGGGGCATGAGTGCCCCCCTTTTCGGCCTTTCAGCCTTCATTGTCGTCCTAGGGTGTTTTCTAATGGTTACCTTGCCTTGCTAGTACTGTTGTCGATAACTTTGAATAATTGATGGAGTAGGAGCCTCCACAGCCTACATGGTGCCTTAATGACCTCCAAGAATTGGGGTTCTGCTCTAATAAGCGTTTGGATTATTATTTCTAGGCTTACTTTTGAGCTTCTTCCTCAGCGGCGTTATTGAGTTCATCATAGGATAAGGATACAATGGCCAGGATCAAGTTGACCAAGTACCAGGATCCAAGTAGGATATTGAGTAAAAAGTAGAGAATATGCATGGGTCCCGCGGCTCTGAGGGTGATTTGATAGAGGTTTTCCCAGAAATCTTCGGTCATGAGGCGAAATGCGCAGAGGTAGGCGGAAAAGATGTTGTCATAGCTGGTGTAACCATAGTTGGGATTGGGTCCAAAGCCCTGAAAAGATTTGGGATAAGAATTTATGTGCTTAGTAACCTAGACTTGGATACATTTAGATTAGGATCAAAAGTGGCTTTTTAAAAGGGAAAACTTACAGCCTTGCAAATGGAGCCTTCAGGACATTTTCCAGCTCCAGTGGAATTTCCACAGATGATCAGATTGCCTAATTCTTCATGCACAACAAAATTGGAACTGTTGGACATATGAGCAAACCAAAGATCGTCATCTGTAAGAAATTGGATGTTAGCTTATGTCTATAGTTGCCGCAAGAGGGAAACGGGAGGCGGGAGCGATTTTTTCCGGGATCCAGAGATCCCGAAAATCCCGTTTTAATTCAAAAGCTAAAATTAAAATCTCAATCTTTCGCGTTTTAAAAAGACCAACCGATCCGATTTTCAGAAAAACAGTGAAATTCTATATTTGTTTTTTGTTGCAGCCACAAAAATGAACCATTTTTGACAAAAAATGAATTTGAAATTGAATTTTTCCGCCATTTTTCTGAAAAGAGTCTCATTTTCCTCTAACAAAACGGGAAAAAACGGGAGGCGGGATCCCGTTTTTTTGCTTCGGCCAAAAAAGCTGAAGCTTGCGGTCAAACAGTGTTACCAGACAGGTCAGTTTTAATAGGACAAAAATTGGTGGAAAATGCCGAAATTAAAAAATGGTGACCTTTCAAACACTGTGGCCTAATTTAAAGTGGCTGTTTTGCTGCTGCTAATACTGCCAATCCCTATTTGCTTTTGAAGTTTACTGTTTACAATGTAGGGGCATAAAAGCCTACTCGTCGCTCCCCAATTTGGCCTCGCCTCCTTTCAAAGGCCAAAAATATTTTGCTCTCTCTCTCTCACGCTTTCACCAATTACAAGTGAAAGAAGCTCTAAAAATAAAACACGAAATAGAGATGCAGTATTATTATCCACGATTTTTTTTTTTGTCTGATGGGAAAAAAAATCGGGTTTGGCTCATACCTCCATAGAAAAATCCATTGCATTTTCCACTGGCCTGGTCGAAGAAATATCTCCGTACCGACGCTCTGCACCGTCCAACGACTTTGTCCATCAAACATGGATCTTCCACTTGAGCGGGCAAAGGGACAGGTCGCTAAAACGACATGGAAATAGAGGATAGAGCGAGATTCAGATATAAGATTGCTTCTCATCTCAACGCCGCACTCCGCAGTTCTAAAGTTCTTTAAACTTTATAATTGAATTCAACTTTGCTTACTTCAGAAAGTTCTTCTTACGTAGGCTTTAATCTACTATCTGCGGTTGTTCTGAATATGCATTGCACAGCACATTATTCAAAAAGTCAAATTTTTGTCCAAAAATTCAATTTTGATAAAAAGCACAACATTTTCACGAGTTTTTCACCCAAAATTTTTTTGACGATTTTTCTCGTGAACTCAAAGTTGTCAACAGCTAAAAAGTCCAAAACCACAACATTTTCACGAGTTTTTCACCCTAATAAAATGACAATTTTCTCGGAATATCAAAGCTGAATTTTTGGACAAAAAATGAAGATTTCGAACAGTGTGGCACAGAAGGCATAAATGCAGGAAAGACTTACTTCTTCAGCTGGTAAGGTACGTGCCCTTCTTTGAAAGTTACAATAAGCGTTGCATACATCTCGGCTTTCAAATCGGTTGGCAGGACTGCTGCATTGAAAGGCTGACCATTGGCATTGGCCATTTTCAAAGGACCATTGTTCGAAATTGGTAGAATTATCCGTTACCAAATTGGAATTGCAGGATTGCGAACAAACTTCGCCGGAATCCAAAGCTTCTTGGGTTCTAGCTTCGACGGTACAGGTGCTTTTACATTCCTCGAGAGTTGAGAACCTGCAAAGTAGGTTTCAATTTCAAAATTGAAATTGAAGTAGTGAATAAAGGCTTTTCAAAGTCTGCATCAAGATAATTTTCCCTTGGGGTTTGTGTCCTTGCCGCGCGTCACACATTGTTTCAAAATCACCAAAAATGTCTCATTTGAATTTTTCACTTTCCATCAATTTTTCTCCTATTAAAACTGACCTGTCTGGTAACACTGTTTGACTGCAAGCTTCAAGTTATCAAATCTCGCCAAAATGGACCATTTTTGGCATTTTTAATTAACTTTTGTCCACTAAGAATGTAAGCAAAGCTCGCTTCGCTCGCAATGTTAAATGAGACTTTTTTTTGTGATTTTCAAACACCGTGCGCGTCACTCTTGTTTACTTTATCACAAAATGCATTTCTAGTGCAAACTATTTTCTTACCACTGCATGACAGAAAACTTTAAAAGGCCAAGGTCAAAATAAGGCCCCTTTTCTTCAGCTAATGGCTTTCACTGAGGTCCTAACATATCAAGTTACTTTACCCGTTACTCCTCTAATGTGACATTGAAAAATCACTGTTGTCGGAGGATATGTGACAGGGATTGCAACACCATCACAGTGGCATGGTGTTTGAAAATCACAGAAAAAGTCTCATTCAACATTGCGAGCGAAGCGAGTCAGTTTTAATAGGACAAAAACTGGTGGAAAATACCAAAATTAAAAAAAAATCAAATCGACATTTTGAGTAATTTTCAAACAATGTGCATTAGTCAGCATTTAATTACAGTTAAACTGGTGTCACATTTGGTCGAACTGTGACCAAAATGGAGATACAAGTGACTAAAAGGTGCTCTCTAATGCAGAAAATGTAAATTATTACCTATTGAACTCCAATTGCCGCCATTTTTAGGCGGATCGAAATAGTCCCAAATACATATTTGGGATAAAACGCCCATATAAAATTGCAATCCTAGAAGGGCAAAGAAAGCCAAGCCAAAAATGGTCAAAATAATCACATCTTTGAGGTTCTTGACGGCGTAAATGATGGCATTAACAATGGTTTTCAAGCCAGGGATAACAGCCACACTTTTTAAGGCCCGAAACACCCGAAAAGTTCTTAGGGCAGAAAAACTGCCTAAATCCACAGCTATGGTGACATAGGACATCAAAATGACGGTAAAATCCAACCAATTCCACGCGTCACGTAAATAAGTAAAGGAATCGATGAAAAATCCTCGAGCTAACAATTTGACTGCTGATTCATAGGTGTAGATTGCCGTGAAGACAATTTCTGAAGCATTTGTGTATTCGGATTCAGGTAGTATCATGACATAGCAGTTGGCCAAAATGGTCAAAATCACCACCAAATTAAACAGCGGTGAGACAAAAACGTGTAAAGCTAGAAACGAAGATCAGTTTTAGTTTTAGTTGACAACGCCCCCTGGTGTACAAAAACTGAAGTAGAGTAGAACTTTACCTATTCGTCGGATAGGATGAAATGGTGACAAAATGTACAAAGAACTACTGGCCGAAAATCGGCTGATGGCACCTCCCTTTGAAACGACAATGAATGTTCGTTTGTCACGGTAAAAAGGGTCAATGTCGACTATGGGTGTACTGGCCAAGTGTTCGGGAAATGTGCCATAACGGCGAGGTATCTCGGAGCCTTGAGATAGTTTGGGGTTTGGTGCTTGAAGGGATTCATCTTCTTCTTCGTCATCATCTGAATCATCAATGTACATTTTACGGGCACGAGCACCTTCACCAAATTCCTGAAAAAATTTTTGAGCTTGTTGATAAACTCCATCTAGCCATTTTTAGAAACTTAGAAAAAGTACTTACGGCTATATTTTTATCACGACGTTCCTGTTTCTTCTTTTTCGCCAATTTATTTTCGAATATTCTGTTATCTACGGTGGCCAATTCTTCCCTCGTAAAGGGCCGAAAAGTGGGCAAATCTTCTTCAGCTTCCATCTTTCACGTTTATTTTCCGTCCACCATTTTGTATTATCGTCAGCTATTTATTATCGACTGGTTTTTTGAGTCGCCAGCTCTACTACCTGATTACAAAAAAATTGGCCGACGTATGTACGAGTGTGTATGAGTCCTAGTGGGCTTACTACTATTCATACTTTTTTCCCGCAGTAGAGTTGCTTCGACGCTACGGCTACTTCGACGGTGTGCCGTCCACTCTGAGTGAAAGCCCTTTTACACCTTGTCCTTCGTGGCTTGGCCGCATGTACGTATGTGTACACACTACACACCTTCATGAGGTACAACACTCATGTGACCTTACTCAAATTAGGTTAAAACTATGCACGAGCGAAGCGAGTCTACGATTAACTAAATAGTTAGCGAAGAAAGTCGTGAAAATACACTGTCTAGCTTTATTACAATTCAATTCCACGAGAAAAATTTAGAAAAATATTTTGTAACGAAAATCGTCAAAATACAATGGTTGTGCACTTTTTAGCTGTATTATACTTCAGTTTCACGAGAAAAATTGCGACTTAAAGATTTCAAAGTATCCTTCGAAGTATCGAAAATGAACAACTTTTTGGCTCCCCCTGTAAAAGAAAATGAAAATCGGAAAAGATTGTCAAAATCGGGAAAAGAGTCTTACCAACGCCGCGCCATCTTAAAACTTTTCAAACAATCAAATATGAGACATTTTTTTACCATTTGAGTGCTCATAATTTTTTATATCAATTTTGAGTGGCATTCCTTTTGAAATGCCCGCTACTGCAATATTATTGGGGCGAAAGCTTTCCTGTCTCGGACCAGCAGCAACGCCATATAGCAGTATTAGTATAGTAATCTATAATTTAAAGAACTTACAAAGTAATAGCACGTCACCTAAAACCTAAAAGAGTTTAGTATTGTTTGTACTAAGTAGACAGCTCTTTGCATTGCATTGCAGTTTAATGATACATACTTTTACTAAAAAGCTCGTCAATTTGATAGGATATAATATTTTCTACAGTAAAGGATAATCGAAGGTCAACCTTTTGTTTTGTCTGACTTATGCTTCAGATATATTCTAATCAACGTCCTTTGCCTCAGGCTCCACTGAGAGAATAATTCTCATATTCTTTCCAAAGAAAGGTTGCGTGAATATCAGCTTGTTTGGGACCTTTATTTATGCAGTACAACGACTACTATCAGGTTTAGGAATTGCAGTATTTGATCCTTGACCAAAATTAGTGAATTCTGAAGTGGTTGGTTCTTCGCCCGCGCGTAACATTTCAAATGTTGGCGCGCATGTAATGGCTTCTGGTGCTGGACAACCATAATTGATGAAATTGGCCTCTCTAATACAGAATTCAAATGCTCTTGCACGGTCATCAGCATTAAAGATTTCCTGGGATTCAATACATTGCAAAAATCCATCTTCACATTCCTTTGAACATTGTTGTGTTATTCCAAGACATCCTGTAATGTAATTGAACAGTGTTTGAAAAATTTGAATTTTCATGCCAAAAATTACATTGGTATATTAATCTTACCAATGATCCAATATTTGCCATTGGTAGGTAATCGATGACCTCCTTCAATAGTTCCATCAGCACTTGGTGAAAACCTCAATAGTCTGGCATCATGGCCTTCATCCAAAAGCTTTGAATACATATACAATCCGGTACTTTCCACATCTGGATTTTGCAGATTTGTAGTAACACCATCGTTAGTGTATTCAGATATGCACTCTACCATTGGTTTTTCAGGAGTGTAGCATGGATAAATTGGAAAATATTGACATTCTGGACAAGAATACTCGTCAGAACATCGTTGGCAATTTAGGTGTTGAGCCTGGCACTGTGTCCAATCTGAATGTAAGACTTGTCCTTCACATCCAGGCAAGTATGGTTTCATACCATTCAGCGACATTCCACTTCCACTTTGCCAAACTCCTTGAACCCTTTGATGGAAACAATAGGCCAAATAAGCGCTAAACATCGAATTCTGTGAATGTCCTTCAGCAAACAATCTTTCCGTATCATACAAATCCGGATACAAATCCAACCAAGCAATGATTTCTGTCAAGTAAAACATGTCAATGCTATTCTCACAAGGCATTGGAAAATCATCATTGATGAGTCCATCATTAGCAAATTCCCAACCTCCACGGGGAGTTGAAATGCCAATCCGGATGTATCCGTATCGTGCCGCTAGATGGTTTCCTAAACTTTTGTTACTGGACATGTCAATCCCACCAAGCCTGTCTTTGGCATAACAGTTGGGTGAAAACATGACTGGTAATGGCCAAGTTTGGTCCACTTCAAAAGTGGTTGGGGTGTAAACGGTAAAACATCTGACTTCAGATTCGAGGTTGGTGAAAACGTAAGTTTGAAATCCTTGTGAGACATCTCCACATTCGCAGTGACCTTTGTTTGTAGAGCTACAAATCTGAAGTGAAAGCAAAACTTTTAGACATGAAAAAACAATGAAAATTAATGAAACTGACTTCTGGAGTGGCGATAACACTTTTGCAAGTGGAAATTAACAAAATGCTGGCGAAGAATAAGATTTGTAGAATTGTTGCTTGAACCTCCATCTTTGTTGACCTAAGATAACCTGAAGTCAAAGAATACATACTTAAATGCCTTAAATGGGTACAAATACAACATGACAGAAATTGCTTTTCAGATCTTTGCTATTTTTAAAGTCTTTTACAGGTTTCATTTCAAAATGTAAGCAGAAAATAGTTGTGCCATAGCAGCAATATGTGAGATTTGAAGGTTGCGTGAAAATCAAGACGTTGTTGCGGTAGTACATAAATCTGAAATAAGGGAAATCTGATTTCTGTAACTATTTACATAATTCAAGTCCCCAATCAGTGATTACTAAAGTAAATTGCAAATATGGCTAATTTCTGTGAAGTTAGAAATACATATTTAAAAATGTACGAATTATTATGCTAAACTAAATCAAACATGTCAAACAGTCAGACTGAAATATGGTTTGTCAGTCCAAGCCCTAAACAAGCAATTAAGCCACAATTTCCAATCATTCATGAAGCCTCGGGTCCAAAATGAGTTAAATTGGATGCATTCACACGCTTAAAAAAAGTGTCAATGTTTGAGGCTTACCCCTAAAGGCTTCATTAACAAATAGTCAAGCAGTAGTAGTCCATCCCGACTCCCCACCGTGCCAAATGAGGGGTTCAAAAAAGCAGCTTGCATTTTTGTTTGACATGCCATTGACTGAAAAATATCAAAGAAAATGAGGTAGCCAGCTCCAAGTCTCTCTCTCTTTTGTGGTTTATTGAGACCAAAAGACCGCCGCTCGCTTTTAACAAAAGAAATTTTAGTACACAAGAAGGATGCTTTGGAATAAAACCCAAACTTACCTGGACACCCTGTAGTCATACTGAAAGGAATGTGTTACATTTCTACAAAGTTTTGGGCATAAACAAGTAAGAGAGGCAAGTAGTCTGATTGATCCTAGTGCATTTAAAAAGATGGGAAGTGGACCAGCTGATGCTTTATCCCAAAACCTTCCTTGTCACAAAACATTAGACACACTTGTCTGATCACTAGGCTGCCATACCCTTTTAGCACTACTACTCTTAGACTTGCAGAGTAGCGTTAACTTACAGCGCGAGCGAAGTGAGCTAAGTTTATTTTCGAATTTTCAGGAGTTGTGGCAAATTCGCTTGAGTCAATTCTTTAAGGTAAAACTTCAATTTTCTATTTTTCGGGATCTTTAGAATTTTCAGGTTTTTAACTTTTTTTTCCCTATTTTCAGTTTTTTGGGTTTTTCGGGTTTTTAGAATTCTCAGGTTTTTCACTTTTTCAGATTTTTCGGGTTTTAGGGTATTTGAATTAACCTTAAAGCTTCGCTCGGAAACAAGAAACACAATTAGGTGCCCAAAAATGAATGGTAGAGCTGAGAAGTAAAACCGAGCGGAAAATTCTGCTTTTCATGCATTGTTTTGTAAGCTAATTAGGCATTGACGTCACTCTTGATGTCAAGGCAGCTAACGATCAAAGAATCCACTTACCAAACCTGTATAGAGAAGAGATTTTTTTGGTCTATACCTTCTGCTAAGGTGGATTTTTTGGTCTCTAGCAACTGTAGAAATCTTGAGCTGCCGAGGAGTGATATCATAAAGGAATCATTTGTTATTGTAGAGGATCGTTTTACAAAAGACCATCAGTAGCACAAAACAGTTTTTCTGTTGCCCTCAAGACATTCTTTAAGCTTCTCTCCATCCCCTATTCTGAACAAACATCCTCATTACAAATATTCGATGTACTACAGGGTGGCCTACAAGTTTTGAACCAAAAACTTACCCATTTTCCTCAATTCTCTCAAGTTAGGTGCAGTTTGGTTAGGTGACTTTCACTCTATTTTATGAAGCTCAGAAAACTTCACCTAACTCTAGGGAGCTCTAGATTGCTACACCTAACTTTTTGGGACACCCTGTACAGCTCTACATCGGAACGTGCTACCATGTCGCCTTGGGCATTAGCGGCGTTTTCTGAACAATTGTATAAAGAACGATGAAAAAAAGAGAACAGCAAATGTTTGCTCGTTTCAATTTTTTCACACATGTGGATTATAAAACATGATGAACATGTTGCAAAATCCAAAAAGCCAATATCTAGAGGCACTTTTTTACCAGAATAGCATCGTTGAATGAATCATTTTTTGGCGATTTTCCGCTAGCTGACGTATACCACATCTTCTTTTCAGGACCTAATTTGGCTAACTTTGGCTGATTACTGATTAGCAATTTGATGGTGAGTTAATTGACGTCATTTCAATCTCATGATCACATGTACCACATAATTTTATGAATGATTTTTAGGCGATTTTCCACACGAATTTTTACGAGCTGACGTCAAGCTGACGTATACTTCATCTTCCATTTTGGGCCTAATTTACTACCTAACTTTGGCTGCTGATTAGTACTTACAATTTACATAGTTAAAAGTTTTGATGTCATGTATCTAAAACCATGAATGATTTTCGAAGATTTTCCAGTCCACTCGAATTTCCAGTTACCTTTCTTACTCAGCTGGCAAACTTTGGACAGCTACTTATTTATTGATTGAATTTGTAAATTTGACAAAGAAATCGTGATTTTTCAAAACATTTCAACTTGAAATAAAATCAGAGTTTGAATTACAAAATCGGGAAACTGCTTTCACAAACGCCATCTAACCATTTTGATGGATAATTTTCCAACACTGAATAAATCTGTATGTCGTAGAAAGCAGAGTACATAGTAGATTGTAAAAAAGTCTGTGATGTGTCTCCAATCCAACATTGGATTTTTAGCCCAGCGTGGTGCCATCTCTAGATGATGATGATGCTGGTTGCACAGATCTGGACGACGCTCAAGCACGTGACCTCAATTGCACTCATGACACGCTATATCATCATTTAACGCATATAAAGAGAGCTAAGACTACATAAAAGCAATACGGTTTTTTGCAGACAAATCTGCATACCAAATCAACTTCCTTTGCAAAGTATGTTATGGACCTAAAATCCCTAAAAAGTCTCATTTCATTATCAAAATGGATTAAAATTAAAATTCAAGGCGAAAAAATGAATCAAATTCGTAAAGTGAAATTAGGATGGGGTCAAATCAAAGGAGATCCGAGTTTTTTAGAGCGGCTAATTTTGCACATTGAACGTTTAAAGGAGATTTGTCTACGTTAGAACAAAACGTGCTGTAATGCACTGATGAACGTTGACAATACCTACCGGTGCTAGGGATTTTTTTAGCAGCATCGCATCAAGATTAGAGCTGGATGGTGGGGGGATTAATCACACTATTCTCCCCCTGCATGTTGCCCCTACTAGAAATCAATAAAAGAGAAGTAGTAGCAACTAATTTTCTTTCTTTCTCTCCTTTTGAAGTTGCAAATTGAAACTTCTTCTACTACTGTGACAATCCACCTTGGAATTTCTTTCCAATTTAGATCTGTCATAGGTTAGAATGACACTTCACTCGGCGGGAGGTCTCCGCAGGATTTTTCCCATCATCAGTAATAATTCCTCCACTCCAGAGTGCAGCAGGAAAGGGACAAAAAAGTAACAAGTTTGTCATAGTCGTCGGTCAAAAAAACAATACAAAGTAGCTAGCCTTGAGACAAATCCCCTTGTCACCCTAATCACCGACCCCGACGTTCCGGCTCTCGCCAACTGCAAATGTTTAGACGGATTTGTGCATTAAAAGAGAAAATACCGATAGATGACGCCTACTTGAAACTGCACTCATTTTAGCGCCAAAATTCAAAGTACTTGGAGAACATGAATTAGGGTGTTTTAGCTGTTTGTTTACATATTTAGAATAAAGTTTCAACTGCATTTCCTAAGTAGGTTTTTCAAAGAAAAGACTCCATTACAAAAAACCACATGAAAGACCATATGGTTTGCTTCCAACCTTTAGAGTATAAGAAGGGGAGAGTAGAAATTGAATTTGAAATTGCTGAAATTCTCTAGCGGTCTGCTGATACCTCTTAGAGTCTCTTGTGCATAGTCAAGAGGATTAGGATGATTGCGTTCATCCAGCAAAACCGTTTATCCAAGAAGAAACCTTTTCAAAGATGAGATACAAACAATGTATTATGCTGAAAAATAACAACAACAGCAGCATGACCTTGTTTATCAGACAAGCTTCTTTATAAATGGGGTTAGATATGTGCCCCCTGAACTGAAATTTCCAAACAATGGTATCTAGGCCAGCTTCCGAGCATTTTTTGCCCAATGAAGTGACTAAGCAAATCAAGAGCAAGACCACACTTCATGATGTGCAAGGGGTCTGATAATTCCGCATTTTAAACCAAAAATCTTCATCATCTTGTAGCAAAAATTAACTTTAAAGTAGCAACATATTCAAATTTTCTTTAAAAATAAACTTTAAATGCCAATATCTTAGTTCCTAACTTCAATGTAACCTATCTAATATCACAAACAAGAATAATTTTGGAAAAATTGATTTAGATACCAAGGGTCAAGGGGGTCCAATGTTGGTAGATTATATTTGTTGTTAAAGGCTGTATTTCACTATTTCAGTCTTGTTTTTCTAGACAAGCACAGATAGAACAATAGTCTTCCAAAACTTCTTCTAAGCAACAATCCCCTCCATCAAAATTACATTCTTGAATATTATTGTCATCATCACAATATCCATCTTGGACATACATATTAGTCGGTGTGTTGCATTTACCTGAAAAAAATTCCGCTCTCATATTGTCTATGGTCAGCAAGTATTGTTTTTTAAACTTACTGGGAGGCGTCAAGGTGGTGGCAACATGACTTTCCAAAGTTTCATGGCAAGTACAGTTATCGCAGTAGTGACCTAAACTTGGAACCAAACAGCAATCACCTCCATCATAATCGCAATCTTGAACATTGGTCAAATCATCACAAAATCCATCATTTTTCCATAAAGATTCCAGACAAAGTGTTTCAGTAGTTGTTTCAGTTGAAACTGTTGTAGTAGGTGATTCAGTCTTGTTGGTAATCCTGGCAATACCCTTGGTCATTCCAAGGGTTGTTGAGTGGGAGACACTAGGCTGATCATAGGTCAAGTAAAAAGCCACAATGGGGAAAGAAATCCCAATGACCATGAAAAAAACGAGGCCAAAATATGTTCCTTCTTTCCGCGTAGCCATATGTAGTTTTTTTAAATAATCAATTTCTAGGCCAATTTTGGCTTTCAAAGGAGAAGCCACAAAATGTGAGTCATCATAAGATCAATTTGAGTACACCTATATGCTCTAAAAATTGGATCAAAATTATGCAATAGAACCATTTTAGGGCTAAAAATCATTTTCACTCTCAAAGAAAGAAGGTCTCATTCAGATTTTGGAATGTTGAAGAAGCAGGAGGGAAAAAATGGTGAGTACAAGGGCATTTCTTCTGTCATTCTTTACTAAAGACCTTGTGGTTGACTATACAGAACCTTTTGAATGGGTAGCTGAAGAATCTTGACACTTTCTTTGGGTCACCCTAGTACAGCCCCAAATCGGACTAATATATGTACATTGGGGGCGGAGAACTGCAGAACTTTGAATGAGTTGAAGTGTCAAGGAAAAAGTCAATGCAATGCATTGAAAAATGGAGCCGAAGTTCTTTTCAAAAGGGGAACCTTTTTGTGTCCCCATTCATTTTAAAATAGCTACTACTTACTAATGTGGCAGGTGCTTGAAAACCTCAAGAAAACCAGAATGCTCATTGTGTCTCTCATTTGCTCTTACAACCATTTTGACACTGATTTTTGGGTTTTGCATTAGGGTTCAAAATATTGCTCAAAACCTAAAATGTCTCATTTAGACTGCCATTGTAAATTCCATTGAATTTTTTGCCAAAGTCGATAAAAGTAGAAGAAGACTATAATAGAATAGAGTAAGAAAAGGTAGCAAAAGTCCATGAATCGTAAACTGCATCACTTGCCCTTAGAGATTAAAGCAAAAAACGGCCTCTATCCTCCTTCTTCTAATGCACTCTATAGAAAATGGTTAGATTTTTCCCTAGCTTTTTTCTCTAAAGAATCTTCTGTCGAGAAGAAGAAGAAGAAAGGATCTGAATTGACATCCTTACAGAAGGAGTCTCCAGGACAACCTCGTGGAGAGGCCAAGAATGTTCTTTGGTCATAAAATGAAAAGGGACTCTGAGTAGAAAGCCAAAAACCAGGGAAGAAGAAGAAGGCCTCGACTACTCTGAGTCTTTGTTCCCTTTGGTGCTTTATTACACCATAGTTGGGCTCGAAACAAAAGAGCAAACATGAGGAATCTCTTTATTGGACTCCTGCCCTCGTCTCAGCTCAGCTCCTTTTTTTTCTTGGGGAACAATTTCAACTTTTCCATTGTTTTGACACACAGTGGGTAAAAATATTCTTAAAAACGTCTCCTTTATCAACTAAAAACAACTTTAAAAGTGTGACATACCCACCAAAATGTGATTTTCCCTTGGTACTGTGACATACCCTTGATAATGTGACAAACCCTTAAAAGTATGACATACTATGAGATACTTTTGAAGTATTTTCTCACATTGTGTTTTTTATCAAAAATCTGAAAGTAAAAGTAGCTCGGTACGCTCGCGATTGACGTCAAGAAACATCTTTAAAAAGAAAGAAGAAAAGTTGGCCAACTTTTTTGAAATGTGCTCAATGATGCGGAGCCTGGAACTACTGTCTGTGGCTCAAAGAGGGCAGAAATCATTGGTGTTCATCGCTAACTAATTCTCGCTCGACTCATCGAGCATATATTAACTTGTTCATGTTTAATTGGGCTTAGGCAAACATCAGACAAATACAATTAGAGAAGACAGAATATAGAAAACTTTTTTTTTTCTTTTCATTTCCTATCGATTTTCAATGGTTTTCAACCCTATCCTTTTTTTATAAAGTTCTTTTTGGACGACCCAGACCTTCCAGACCCCCCAAAAAAATGAGAGAAAGGGACAAACTGCAAAGCTTCCTGTTTGAAACGAGCCAAGAATATTTGGGTAGCTGATGCTGCTGCCGTTGGGTTTTCCAGCTTCAGATGCAAATAGGATGAAAATCGATAGAGTTCCATTTTCATCCTGTCTGTATTTCTTTATACACTTTTTTAGGGTTTTGATAACCGTACATCAACTGAAAATAGTACCCTTTTGTTACATACCCTTACAAGTATGACATACCCTTACAAGTTTGACATACCCTTACAAGTTTGACATACCCTTACAAGTATGACATACCTTAAAAGTATAACATACCATTGTAAAATTAAGAAATGGAATAAAAGTTGGGTGAGACATTTTTAGAGGACATGTCGTGTTATTAGGTAAGTTATATTTGAGAACGTAAGCCTTTATGGTTTTAAGCAAAAGAAGCTTTGTAGAGTTGCTGCTGCCTGAGCGGAGCTGCAAGAGTAAAAGAAGAAAGCATCTTTCTTTCTTTTCCTTTCTGATGCTCTTCTGTAGTTCTCCATCCGCGATCGGTTTTGTTGTTCGTCTTCAGCTCGGCTGCCGGTTGCTAGTGGCTAACGGGCCAACTCAAGCGTAAGGACCGCCTTCATACGTACACAGACTACTACTCTCTCTCTTTTTCTTCAACAACTTCTCAGAGAACAATTTACAACTTTTGAATTTCACAAAAAAAAACTTTCTTGGATTTGAGCAACGAGCAAAGCGAGTTGTTTATTGTAAACTTTAAGATCAGCACGACAATTTCACTCTAATTTTCGTGCACTTTTAATGTTATGTCACTCTTTTATGGGTTTATCACATCTTGGTGGGTGGGTATGTCACACTTCTAAGGGTGAAAAAACTCGTCAGAGCAGAATGAAACTACTACCTAAACCCATAAAGTCTAGATTTTTACGTCAATTTACGTCAAGATATTCCATCAAAATTGTCGCTTCATTACCTTTCTACTCGGTTATGGTAGGCAGACAAGCCTAAAATTAGAGTCCATTAAAAGCGAATGTGATGATCTCTGGTGAACTTCCGAGTGATTTCCTTCATCGAAGTATAAAATGGGTGACTTTGTGTTGTTGTTATTCATGGCATTCTTCATGGCCATGTTTCGTTTGCTTGGGCGGTGGCGCAGAATAACTCTGTTCACAATGTGCAAACGTCTCACTGATTTTCGAGCACCACACAACTAGGCTGCTGCTGCAACCATCACCACACACAAATGACTTTTTTATTGTACAAAGATTAGCCACACTCAAGCAAGACTAGGCATACTACACCCCCTTTTTCTTGTTCACTCAAGAGATCATTTTCTGGGCCTTTCAAACGAGGGGCTTTCTAATTCCATTATCAATAGAACAGAAAATGAAGTAACAACGAGCGAAGCGAGTTTTTTCAAGAGTAACGAGCGGAGTGAGTTAGGTTAGAAAATATTAGCAAATATTTTTTAAAAGAAATTGAACCAGAGTGTAACTCAAAAATCGAGAAAATGAACTCATAAACGCCAACAAACCACTGTTTTTGAGTTTCGTCTAAAAATATGTTTTTAGTTCTCAAAATCAGTACATTTCCTCTTCAACATTACGTAACTAGGGTAAAATGCCCAGAAAATTTGTGAAAGTGTTTTTCACTCCTTAAAAACGTTTCATTGTCGACCGCTAGCAAGTACTTGTAAGCTCCGCCCCCTGGTAGCTCTAAGCTCGATGGAGCGGTTCGAGCTCCGGCCGTCGCTCACCGCCGCCGCTTCTAGCGCTTCTTCGCTCCCTTTTGGTCATTATTCTCACTCGAGCTGAGAGGGCTGAGAGTAGTGATCTCAGTATTGACAATTCACACATGATAAAGTTTTCCGGGTGAAGTGAGCTGTGTAAGTGATCGCCAAGTTGCTTGAGTTCGAATCCCAACCAAGGCAACTTTTGAGTAAACCGGACAAACTGGAGTCGCCACAAGCTTTCAAGGTGGAGGATCAGGCCTCTTATCCGGGAGGTCATCCGGCCCCTCCGCCTCACTCGGGGTTGTGGCCCAATCCTTTGACACCCCCACCCAGTTCCACAGATTTGCAAAGTCAAACTGGGAGTGTCAACCCGTCCTCGGCCTCGGCAGCGGCCTCACATTTGAGCTCTTTGCACGCCAGACATACGGATTTGAGCGTAGCTACCAGCAGCATGAAGGGTAAGACCAAAAACAGTGCATTATTATATCCCGATTATTTTGTGTGAAATGCCGGTATGTAGACTGTAGAGCCGGTTTATCAGAGATTTTCTAGAAGTGTAATTTGACCAGTTTTTCACGTAAGATGCCGGTATTTGTCAAGATTAGATTAATCAAAGTAGTGTTGGGTGACTTCAATTTTTGACAACGTACTGTAGACTTGGCTACCATTAAGATTACCAAACAATACCGGAAATTTCTGAATATGTACCGGCTGATTAATTGTTCGAATTTGGACTGGAATTACCCTTTAAAATCAGGATTTAGGACATATAGTACGATAATTGAGCAGATATTCTTGGCTTTTTGGAAATGAATGACTAACTATGTACGTCATTGTAATTGAGGCTGATAATGAGGCTTCTGCATGAAAATTCATTTGTGCGCGGCCTCAAAACCAGTCAATCAAGTAACTGTCTAATTAGCCGGAATAATTTTGTCAAAGCTTAGAAAGGCTTCTGCATTTATCTGATGACCGGGCTTATTTTCAAACTGTTTTGAAGAGCTGCATTGATTTTCATGCGAAAAATTCTGAAATTCTGAAAATTTTGGAGGAGGTGACACAATCTGTGACAAGGCATCAATGATTTTCTGGGTTCTCCTCAGGCTCATACTACTGTAGTGTTTATTTCAAAAGATCCGACAGAGGGATAAAGAGTCTCAGAGTTTTGACCACATCATGTCCATAGAATCTACATAACATGTCAGAAAACAGTCAAAGAAATGGCGGATAGCGGGGAATGTATACCATCACACAAAAGCATCTAGCCTGTTTTTTCACTCGCAAACTTTTGAGTACCGCGCCGAGCCGACAAACGGAAGCAAAACATGGAAACTGTGAGAACATACTTGGCAAAAATTTCAAATTATATTGCTCTTAAAGTTGGAAGGTAAATCTCCCAGAAGCCAGAAAAACTAATTTTAGAATTGAAGTTTTAAACTTTCAAAATCTATTTGGACAAACTTGTATTCCTAGAGCAGTGACGCAAAGTAAATGCTGAAACATTTTTCATTTTGACAAATTCACAAGTTTGCCAACCTCTCCTTGTGAAAATTGACCTCATTTATACTGTCATGTAGGGCAGCAAAGGCTGGCTTGGCAGTGCAGCAGCAGCTAGCAAGTTTTCTAAGAGGTCACAACAATGATACTGGTCTTGAAATGTCTTGCAATATTTCAACCAAGCGAAAGCTGCATTCTTGCCATTAAGATTACTGACAGAGCAGCAGCCCATAGCCAGCCAGAATAGTACCAGCCTAAGCGCTGCTCAATGAGCCTCCCGTGGAGCCAACTCGCGCCACAAGCGCTTAGCTAGGCGGCTTTGGCGGACCCCAAAAAAGGGATAGAGAACAGCTGAAGCAAACTTTGTACCAGGGTTGGCCCTGCTGGGTGCTAACTGCTGATCAAAAATCTTCTTAAATAGGGTTTGTCAATACCTTTGTCTCAATTATGGTAGACAACATTCCTCAATTACTGGGAATAAATTCCGCTAGCTGTCAATCTTGTTAACATAGTTGTCAATTTAGCTAGTTAGAGTAGTGACCAATTTCATGCTTTTCCTCAATAATGGTTACCTAAAAAAGAGGGTAATAGATGCGTTGAAAATGTGACAGATTGGAGGTGCCTGTCTGGTTGGTTAGCTTGGTAACAAAGTTATCCAGGATCCAACTATGTACCATGGTAGCTGAAGTGTCATGAATGAGTGGGGAAAAATCTTTCATGCTCTACCAGTTAGGATTTGATTGTTTCGCCATTCATGGATTGTGGTAAATAGGATATATTCTTCACACATATTCCAACCATTCATGCCAAACCAGTCATGCATGGTTGCTTGAGCCCTAGCTCTCTCTCTACTCCTCTCTCCCTTTGCTCTATAGTAGCGCTTCTTCTTCAGGGGTCAATTGGCATTTGATCAGTATATATAGTAACAGTGTATTGATAGCTTTTCAAATACCTCCAAATCCTCTGATATATTGGAGTCATTTTAGAGGTGCAATAATACAGTGCTCATTCTTCTACTTCTAAGGTTCTTCAGTTCTTTCTCTCTCCAAGCAATGTGCATCATCTATCCCATCAGGCCATTTTTTCTCTGTCCCAAAAATGCAATCAGAATTGCATCAGAAATATCAAAGTTCGGCTCATCTTTTGCGCTTCAGCACTTCTTTCATCTAGAAAGATCTAAGCACCATCTACATATGAATATTTCATACATTAGGGATGCTCACTAATGAATATGAGATAATTGACTTTAGCTTTCAAAACTAAGAATTTTCAGCTATTCTACAGCAAAATGCCCAGAAACCAAGTCACCCTACTTTTGTAACAAAACTTGCAAGAGGGTGGTCAAACTGTCACTTACACTCTTCTGGATATAATTAGAAATTCTCATGATCATCAAGCACATTGGTGGGATTCAGCACATTCCTGTCTGGATAGTCTGGGAATGGCTCAATGTTGAAAATTGGTCATCTCTGGTATCCAACAACTGCAATTTGTTTTTCCCAAATTGGCAAGTCACGCCTCTCCTGTCTACCCCATGCAGGTTTTTCCATCATCTTCTAAGGGTTTTCCATTTGGAATCCTGACAACCACACTAGGTTCAGATTGGTCAACCGAAAAATTCATTGCCACTAAGCATTTAAAAAAAGCTTGGCCCCACACGATGCTGAATATGCCATGAGAAGAGAGCTAGAGATGCAAAAGTATTTGGAAAGAAAAATACTTACCATAGTTTCTGAAAATTCTAAATCACACTTTCACAATTCTATAGAGAAGCTTTCTTCCTTTCTTCTGAGGATGTATGATGGGTCGTGTGTGTTTTGACTGTTGTTGTGCCAAGCCTCATTGATCAGGGACAATTGTGTAAAAAGAAGTTCCGGAAGTTCACCATCTTCATCATCACAACACCAGCATCAGCACACATGATGCTCTAGCACCATTTTTTGGAACAGCTCACTATGACTCATAGTTCTCTTATATTTTTATTGAGCAGTAGTGGAACAAAAACTTTCCTTTCCTTTATAGCATATCTGACATTAAATCTTTGAATTGACACTGTACATAATTAATACTTTGTTAGAAATAGTTTAGTAAGTGCTTTAAGATTGTCAAGAGTCCTTGGAAACTTCATTAGAAAAAAAAAATCTAAAAACGTAAATCAGACTGGAGAACGATAAGTCCAGATTTTTTGATAGACTGGCCTTTCTACATAAAAACTTTCCTGTGTAACCTGCAGCAACTGTGTGCGGTATACACAATCAACATTCCACAAAACTGACAAGGTGGCAACCAATTAAGGGTGACAACTCAACTTTGACCTATTTTGCCTTTTAATATAATGTGCTGTAAATGCAATATGTAGCCAAATCGACTTACCTCTAGTCAACTTTGTCGACTTTGAAGAAATCTTTGAATTGTGCAGAGTAGGCTAAGTGTATGTCTTGGGAAATTCTATATAGTGGGTGTCCTGGTCTATCATGATTCGCTCCTCAGCATGGCGCAAGCTCTTATCGCAAGATGGCATCGTAATCCCAATGGACAAGGTTTTGGCCACAGTGAAAACCTAAAAGCTGCGGCTGGTACACTATATACTAGTGGAAAATAGTAGTCTCCTGAGAGAAATTTTTGAACAGCTGCTCATGTATGTGTTAGGTTGCGAACCCCCCTGCAACCCCTCCTTCAGCTCGACTTTAGTTTCGGAGCTCACTCATTGGTTCATTAGTGTTTGTAGACTCACTTCCACGACCATTCATTATCGCCATCTATCCTACTGTGCCATTTTTTCCACTTAGTACTTTGTTAACGATACAATTTATTTCAACTAAATTCAGAACTCTGAAATCATTAAAATGTACTACAAGTCCACATGATCTAAAGCTCTGGAAAATTAGGAAAAGCTTGGAGCTAAAATCTTGGTCATTTCTTGGATTCAATACCTGAAACTATAGGAAATATCTAATTAACAGGGATTAACATAACCTACCCAATCACCCTACTGTTTTAGGTACTAAAAGTAGAACCTGGTTTGGTGTTAGTAAGAAAGAATATAACGAAACTTTTCTTCCATTTCTTTTTGGTATACTACTGTAGTAGAGTGTGTGGCTGTTCGGTTGAGTGGTCGAGAGAATGCCTCTCATTCGATCACACGCTCTGTCGAATCTCCAAAGTGCGTTCGTTCTAAGGCTGCTAGTAGTGCTCCATGCATGTCCATCACTGCATTGAACAAGGAGAAGAATCTTAAAAGTGAGATGGGGTCCATCTCGATCTGCCAATAGACCCACGACGGAAGTCCTGGAAATGCTTAGAAGATGCTCCAGCCCCAATCTAAAGATAACCATCACAATAGAAAAACTCCAAAAGAATAAAAGCCCGACCCAAAAGAACCTATAGATTCCATCAAAACAGTTGGAAAATCACTGAAAAAATATATCATATTGGTCCATACTCCATTTTCCAATTGAATTCAATTTATTTTAGGACTTTTATGTAGAAATAGTCACACCAATTTTCCCCCACCTTGAACCAAATACCTTGGTTCAAATTGTTGGTAACAATTCAAGAAATCGGAATTTAGGACAAATTCCGGAATTTACTTTGCTTTTCCAAGTCTACTCCTGATGATCAGCACTGAGCATTGTCTAGACTTTGAAGGAATTAGTGGAGCCATCATAGCTTATCCTCATGTCTCCCCTCTACTTTGCCTCCTGGATTGAAAATCCCCTTGAAAACAGTGGATATTCCGACGACTATGGTGAAACATCCAGAGTAGTTTGGGTCATTCACATTTATTAAAGCTTCCGTTCCATTCTTTCCTCGGTTTGTCAACAATTCTCGCTCTTATTATAGCCCAACTAAACCATTCATATTGAGACATAATTCCATTTGAGAGAGCAACTTTGTGACAAAAGATCTGAGACGACCGCCGCCAAAAACATCCGCGAATGCGATCAGCTGCTTCAGCTCGCTAAATCCCTCTCTCGCTGCTGCAACTGCTGCTACCCAAAGAGGGATTGAGATGATTGTATTTGGGGGTCAATCCAAAGTTTTCCACAAAGCAAATTAACGTTAGGAAGTCCTCAATGGAATGGTTTAAAAGGAGGTGATTGATACAGTTACAAAGTTCCCCAAAATGTTCCATTTCTGCTCAAGACGCACAAGACAGATTTTTCAAAAAAATTCCCACATTACCTTTACATTCCCCCATTACCTTTACATTTGGCCGAATTTTTTGTTCACCTATAGCAATTTTGAAGCAAAGCAAAATTGATGTTGGAGATTGATAAACTAGTCAGGCAGAATAAGAGCTCTGGGAGAATTAAGCCTAATTGATGAAAAACATCCTTTTGAAGGTTGCAAGCATATAATTGGCATACTTTTCTGATCAATATCTCTGCGATACTTCCTTTTGAGCAGTAATATTTTCTGAAGGCAATTATTAGTATTTAGGGATCAAAAGGGGGCAAGTAGTCCATAGTGGGTATTGAATAGGATATCAGTAACCGTTGACAGGGTTTGTCCTCACAATAGTCCTTTGGGACTCATGGATAGATGCTACTACAGCACTCAAAAGGGAACAAAATGTCGTCGTCTCGCATTGTCGAGTGTTTATCGAGCATGACTTCCCCTGACAATTTTACATGCAATGTTCCCCTCACTTTAGCTAGCGGCCAGGCTACAACCCCGCGAAAAACATATTGCAGATGAACATGACCAACGTGATGAGTAGTCACTGTGTACAATTTCACACAAATCACTACAGCAGCAAGCAGCTAACGGCATCTATCAGGCGCCGAAGCTTTTTTACAAAGCTTGTAGAGAGACCAGAAATGTGATAGCTTGTTGATGGATAATGTTGTAAAGTTGGGATCGAAGCATCATCATCATAGAAAAGTGTCAATTCACTCGCATCTGCCTTAGTGATATCAAAGTCATTGAGATCTCATAAATCAATTCGCGAGGTTTGACAAAAAACTTGAAGTACTTGGACCTGAATTGGATCTAAATGCCGAGGGAGTACCAACAATAAGTTTGGGAAAACAGTTCACTCGAACTTACAAAATACAGTTTCTGACTTGAAAATCATAGTTAAAACTAACAAGCATGTCACTTTATGCAGTAGGCATAGATTTTAATCTGAGATTTTTATTTCATCTTTTCGATGCATTTGCGATGATGTCGGTTTTTTATGCACTAAAAGTGCAGTTTGGTTGGTTTTGGCAAATGTCAAAAGTTGCTTCCTCCCGTTTTCTGGTCGATTAGCAATAACTTTATTCAGCTCCGTAACCCAATTTTGCACGGCCCCCATGATTTATGCTAGGATGTGAAAGTCGAAGATAATAGGTGTGACATTTTAGGATATACTGGGCCACCCAACATTGATCCATTTTTGGCATGCGCCATCTTCAAAGGGGGATAATCCTCGGCCGAAAGTGGAATTAAAGTCACTCCTTCACATATATTTGCTCAAGGGATTTCCAGCAAAGATTTAATAACTTTACACAAAAGTAACCAAGCCAATATATTGTCGGCTCAAAAAGCAGCAGCGGACACTGTAATCATTAGCAGCTTGTAAATGTCGACACATACATCAATTCAAAAGAGACTATTGACACCTTTTGAGTTGAGAGGAACAACGTCATCTATCATCATAGAGGCCGCTCTATAGCGGACATTCATCTGCTGCTTGCTCTTTCAATAACGTTCATTAGATTTACAATTTCTCTCTCCGCCTCCCTCTTGAATTTACACTTTATGAAAATGATGTCCAAAGACAGAAATTACATTCTGTAAATTCGACTGCGTTCTGAGTTTGTAAAAAAAATTCGCCAAATTGAAGGGATTTCTGCGCTACTTAGCTAGAATGTAAACAAACTTTCACGAATTTTTTCGATTTTTTTTTACCAGAGACAATTTGGTCGTTTTTACACAAAAAGTTTGTAAAAAAAAATTCGCCAAATTGAAGGGAAGGCTGCGCTACTTAGCTAGAATATAAACAAACTTTCACGATTTTTTTCGAATTTTTTTTACCAGAAAAAGATGGTCGTTTTTTCACAACGTATCTTTTTTTGGGGGCTTGAAAAATGATGACATTCCAGGGCTTCAGAGTTTATATGCACTCAACTGTCAAACTCCATCAATTTCATTCAAGTACATACAAAAAATTCCAGTCCCGCCTCTTCTTCTTGTACGAAGTCAAAAAACCTCAAAAGCCCCAAAATGTATTTTCTCATGAAAGAACCAAAGGTTTTGAGAAGGTTTTGAAACGGCGTGAAATTGTGAATCTGTCACCCCTTTTTTACGCCTTAAAAAGGAGGCGTGTGCATAAATTTGGGTTTGCCGCACTGTGTGCACAACGTCGTCTATTCTTAGTCGGAAAATTGCGTCAAATGGAGTCGTCAGATTGAGCTGCTGCTCAGGAGCCGTTTTGATTGCCATCTCATTTTTGGGGTGGAGGGAAACGACACGTGACCGAACGCCGGTGTCCCAGACCCAATTCCAATTCAAAATCATTATTAGCAAACTTTACACTATGATAATAATTCTGATAAGGCAATCATCAGTATGAATAAAAGGAATTCCCAAGTCAGAAACTTCAACAACAAAAAAATCGTCAAATCGCATAGGCTACCGCTGTGCTTGGCAGTATTCACTTCAATTTGACGAATTTTTTCGTGTAAAATCCCTATGTCGAAAAATGATACTTTCCGGAGCCATTTTCTTGGGTTCCTAAACTGTTTTCATTCCCCTAAAGAAAATTCGGGAATTTCTTTAGACATAAATAATACTTCCCCTTACTCTAAATCCCACGGTAGCTGGGGTTGCTGCTCCTCGGGTTCTAAAGATTCCACTTACCCTGGATTTTCCTGTATTCGTCGTCATGATGTTCCATCTAATGGAGAGAATGTCGATGGCAGGAGGAGGCTGAGCTGGCCGGTCAATTTGTCACGGATTGATGTCTAATTGTAGCTAAATCGATTAGTGTGTAGTAGCCATGTAACGCCCCCACGGTAATCGCCATCACTGCTCACTTCTCTTATTCTGATGGCTCAATTGCCATTCAAACATTTATGTTCCCATCATCGCATAGTAAGCCGATTTTTGTTGAGTTTCTCTTTTCTTTTTCTTTTTAGATTTCTTCCCAAGAAGCAATTGCGAGCAGGCTTTCAGTCCAAATCCGGCAGGTACATATTCAATTTTTGTTTATCCTTAGGGTGTCCCAACAAGTTTCAGATTGAAAAAAATTCTTCAAACTTGTTGGGACACTCAGTATATGTTTTTAGGCTTTTTAAGTGTGAAATCTTCCCAAGATTCTTTTCATCCTTTTCATTCCAAGCATCAGTTCAGCAAACCTTCCCCTTCATTCTCTCTTTCTTCTATTTGAAAGCTAGCGGCGTTTTCTCTCCTCTAAACCTCGGAACGTCGAGGAGCAGTAGAAGTGTGTAGGGCTCGACCACATGTATGTTTTTGCTGCAGGGGAATTCAGTAGTCGCGCTCTCTCTCTCTCTCTCGATTGGAATTCTTCATTTTCGGAATCATTGGACCGGCATAATCGCTTCTCCCCCTTCCCTTTTTCCACTTTTGCATTTGGTTTTTTTTTCACCTCGCCTCGTTTCTAACTGATATAACTTTTATAAAATTAGATTTGCCGTTCCATTAATTGGACTTTTTCCTTACCTTTTAATCTGATGACATGTGACGTTTTGGGCCACCACGAATAACATTTTTTCTCACGAAAGCTGAAAATTGGACGTAAATGTCAAGAAAAGTGACAAGAATGTCTATTTAATGGCCGGCTCTTTTCTTCAAAGTTTTCTGATTTTAACTGATTTTTACTGAACACTTTTTCTCAGCATATAGCAACGTTGTATAAAAATTAAGGCGATTTTCCTGAATTGATATTTTGAACTTTTATTTTAATATTTTTGTTCGATTGTCAAGTCAACCTTATTTCGTTATGACATTTTTTCTTCGATTAAGAAATAAAAGAATATGTATATTCAGAAAGGATTCTGGAATTGCGTACTTTTGATGAATAATGTAAGATTGGGCTAGATATTCGATACCGCAAAAAATCGTACGATGTAAACAATTTCTAAAAAAATGTAAAACAAATTTTATCGCTAAGTTCAGCGAAGATCTTCGCTGTCTAATATTTGAGGATTTGATTTTTCAGGTCACAGTGGAGTCAACCAATTGGGCGGTGTCTATGTCAATGGACGACCATTGCCGGATTCGACTCGGCAAAAAATAATTGAACTGGCTCATTCAGGTGCCAGGCCGTGTGATATTTCAAGAATTCTTCAAGTCTCCAACGGATGCGTGTCAAAAATTCTCGGACGGTAATTAATCATCTCTAAAAAGAGCTTTTTGTGAAACATGTTTTTTTCAGTTTGACGTTGGATTTTTACCCTGAATTCTTGATGTATGTTTTCAGGTACTATGAAACTGGCACGATCAAACCGCGTGCCATCGGGGGCTCCAAACCCCGAGTGGCCACCCCTAGTGTTGTCAAACGCATAGCCGACTACAAACGTGAATGTCCATCCATCTTTGCATGGGAGATCCGTGACCGTCTACTCTCCGAAGGAGTCTGTAACAATGACAATGTGCCCAGCGTAAGTAAAATTCTAAGCCTCGTTGCAAACATCGACTTGAAGTGTATCTAATCAGGTAGAATGTACGCAGTAGAAGAAGTAGTAGCGGTCTCTTGATCAAGACCCCTTCAAATTTCAAAACTTTTTGAGCGACACTATCTTTGGGAGACATCTTGACAGCTTAACTCTCACACTAACAAAGTCTCTTAGTTTGCTTAACTTTTGCATTTTCCATTCCGTCATTTCAAATGTTTTTATTCTGACTATACTTTTAAAAAATGACTTCTTGAATAGTTGAATAATCAAGATGGGGTGACCTTAAAGGTCACAACATTAGATGGCTGAAACGTTAAGAGAGCATTCCAGTGAATTCAAGCGTTAGATGAGTTTTTGCTCTGACTTTTACAGTTAAAAAAAGCGTTCTGCAGACTTTTCTAGTGGGTATATGTAATAGTATAACTAAGTGACGAATGGTAGCTTATTTTCATCTTTCTCTCTCTCAGGCAGTAGTCGTCGCCTTTTTTCATGTGACACTCATTGAAAACCACTCATGTGGACATGGACACCACCGTATGCTTCTGCTGCTGTAGTGCTTGCTGCTTCAAAGCTACAATAGGGAGACCAAGAGGAGAGTGTAGAGGACCAGAGAAAACCATAGTCACAACATTTCTAATGCTAATTTTCAGCTACTTCTAGTTGAACCGCTAGACTACAGTGCATTTCTTAATCTGATAAGAAGCACATTGTCTTGGAGAAATTTGTTGTCCACCATTGCTTGCTATGGCACATTCTTGGCTTGTTTGTTTCAGCAAAGTGTGACCATGATGGATTTCTTCACATTCAAAGATTTTGGTGTCCAGGCATAGTGCTGGGCAATTCAGTTCAAAGCCAATGTCTCCAAATTCCTAGGTGAATTTTGTCAAATTGAAGTATTCTGTTTGATTCAAAGTGGTTTAGACTCCATATAAATATGGGATAAGTTGATGTTACTTGAACAAACATGGAGCAATTGTCAGATGTTTGTTCACCTCTTTCTTTTGATTAATTAGGAAAGCAATTGGAGCAAGTTCCCACACCCCCTTGCTTGTAACACATTTGTTACGGAGGTAGGATAAGCTGATGATCGCTCAATCCTCTATACAGTAGTAGCCTCCTCAGTGAGCTAGAACCTAGCGTCCACATTTGCATATGACACGAGTTTCTCTGCTCCCTAGCTGTATATATTTTTACCAAGCAAACATTAACCTTTTTTTCTTATACACCATCTAGCAGCAAAAAAACATGTAGTAAAATGATCATTAGGAAGCGTTTTTGAAGAATGCATTCTTCGCCTTTACTGGAAAATGCCAGGTGGTTTGGCTAGAGGAGTGTAACTTTTGTATAGGCAACAATGCTCAAACATGTCTTTAAAGCCCCCCTCTCCTTCATTCAAGAGAGCTAGAGGACTTATTATTTGGTCACACTAAAGATGCCGCCAATGCAAGTAGCAAGCATAGCTGAGAAGAAGCTTTACCAAAAAGAACACTATGGAGATTGATGACCGTTCAACCAACCTCAATCAATTTGAAAAGCTTCAAGATATTTTTTTTCAAGGTTTCAAAGTAGAATACAGGTCTCAAAGAGGTGCTATGTAACAGCTGAAATGAAGGAGAAAATAGCATTTGTCATTAGATGAACAGGTGTTTGGATAGATAAGATTGATTAGTACATAATGAAACAGACTTTAGTTTCGAAGAGTTTAATGTTGTTGTTGTCCTAGTTTTGCTTGTAATGCGCCATATTTCTCCTGAAACCCATTCAGCTAAAGAGCATCATTTTGAATTTGTACTAGACATTACAACTCTGTTTATTGTGTAGTCTATAAATCGCAGTTAGATAGAACTACATCTCGTATTGCTGCTCTCTGCTTCTTCCCCATTTCGTAATGATTACGAGAGGAAATGAGGGTTAGAAAGCCAAGCTGCCGTCATTTCAGTTTAGTTCCGGCTTCTCAGTCTTCATTTACTGGTTCTTTAGTATGCTCCTCGATCCCTGATGTTGGTATGCGTCATTCATTCATGTCATTAACATTTGTTGAGAAGCAAAAAAGTTCCACCCAAAGTCTCCTATTTATCTTGACTCAGCTCTTTTTTCCTTCCTTTTACACAGCCAGTGATAGTGCATGTCAGTTCATTCTCAAATCAATATTTCAAGCATTGATTCTGACCTGATGAAGGTATCAATGTTCAAACTTTTGATGAAACGCATTTCCCATACAGGCCAAGTTGGGTTCTAAATTGAAATAAAGGACTTTGAAGGCCAAATAGACTCTTGGAAAATCTGTTCGAAGCCCGTAAAACTCATGCAAATAAACAGACATGACTTTCATTAATTTGTCTTAATATTCAGGAACTCAGCAGCCTTTGGTACTTGAGTGTGACAGGAGCAGCATCTTATAGGATCAATATTGGCTCAACAATGCTAGATCTCAATTGTTGGCAGTGTCAGTGTTTGCGTATCCCCCATCATCAAAGTGTTTGAGCATCCTTCTCAATAGTAGTCAGAATAAGTGTATGGAGGGTGACGAGAATTCCGTCATGATGATGATGGAGAATCCCCCTAGATGTAGTAGCAATATGGGTGACAGATAAGATCAGCAATCAACGTCTACCCTGCACGTGACCCCCAAAAAATCTGACCCCCAAAGTGCAAAATCATATAGACAAGACAGAGCTTCATTGTATGCAAAACTGTTATTCCCATCGACTTTTCACGATTTTTTTTCTCACCTATTCAAATGATGGAATGGGCGTTTTGTAGCATCACTTTTTGCTTAGAATCCAATTAGGAATTTTAGTGTTGATGAAGTAGCAGATGGACTTAGGTCCAAAGCTCAGCATGAAGTAGGACAAAGCTCAAAAAGCCGTCTCCCATCGTGCCAAATGGTGATTATTTGTGTGCGGTGGTGTGAGAAAATCTTTTCCTTTAATTGAACAGCATCATCAGCTACTAATGCTACTCTAAATTCTGACACTTTTAAAAATGAATTAAAATCTCGTTAAAACCAATTTTATCATTGGTAAACTATTCGACTTGAGAATTGCATTGTATTCCATAGTGAATTTTGAAACTTTAATGCTGTCAAGTGATGAAATATGAGTCCACATTATTCTTATTGTGTTTCTTTTGAAGGGTAGTCGAGAAGGGGCCACCCTGGTAGTAATACATAGTAGCCATAGATGACAATGACACTCATAATGAAAAAAGGGGGGACAGACGAAGGCTAAAGCTCCTTGAAGCTCCCCGACTACATCATCAAAAAGAGCGAGGAGACGTTCTGAAAATAACCCTATAGGCAACTGACGCGCTAGCTAGTGCCCAATGTAGTAAAGGGTTAGTGGGAAGATGATCACATGACGTTAATCTTGATCCTCTGCGGAGCCTCAGTGTGCAAAAATACCCATATCAAGTTTTATTCTTTAGGGTGAGTCTATTTTTCTAGATACCATCCTTGAGATGTTTTAGTTCAGTATTTCATAAGGTTTTCTTTGGTCCAATCAACAAAAATTGACTCACCCTACACTTATGCTCCAGATAGTTCTTCCAGTCTGTTTTTCAAGTAGAATGACAAATGATGTTAGAATGCAAAACATGCGTTTTCTGGTTGTAGAGGGTGGGTTTTGACCCTTGGAGACCATCTTGGACATGTTGACCAAGCTTTCACTCTCCATTTGTCAACAGTTAGACACATCAGAGTAAAGTAGAGGGGGAAGTAGCAGTAGACTCTGTGACAAATCAGGCATGATGAACTCTATTGAACTTATTGGAGGTAATTACATGGCGGCAAAAGGTGGATCCCTGCAGTGAGAAAATCCATCCAAATGAGCAGGTGACCAGGACTTCTTTGCATCTGCTAGATAATACTTAGCCCAAAAGTGGGCATTGAATTTCTCAATTCTGTAGTTTGGTATATAAGCTGAAGAAAATGATCAGTTTTGCTACTTCTTTGATCCTGCTCCTGGTTGTTATGTCGAAAGTAGAGAGGGGAGGGAGATTCATTTGTTGACATTGACAAAAGGGAGCTTGTAGCACAATTTGTTGCATATCTGCAAATAGCAGAACAAGGGAAAGACTACAAAAAAGTCTCTTCGTTAAGTTTTTGTTCTTCTCAAAGAAAAACCTACTCCATTTTGGCTTCAAGCTAAGGAAGAAAAAACCCTTTTGAGTCTTTCTTGTAAAATCATCAAAAATTCTTTAAATAAAACTGTTGGAAACTTGCGTCAGAAGGCATTTCTACTGATTCTCAAATCCAAATTTCTTTTCCATTTTTTGACCACATCACTCATTAATTTAGTTTCTGGTTGCCTAAAAAGTAGTTCTGACCTATGTAAGATTGACTTTACCCATTCAAATTGAATATCTGATGAAAAATATTGACTTCGAAAATCTGTTCAAAGAACGATAACTGCATCTATTTCAACAAACTTGCCTTCTTGTCTTTTATTTACTAAAGAAAAGAGGGAAAAAAACATCAAAGGAGATGGAATCATCTCTTTGTTTGGCTTCTTTCTGTTTTCCAAAATACTAGTATATGTATGCAGGGATGGAATAGCTAGAAGGCTGTGTTTGCTAGTGTAGCGAAATGTTGGTAGTGAAAGAGAAATGTTGTAGTAGTAGGATGTATTACACTTGCAGCAGTTCCTCGCTTTATTCGCGCTCCAATACACACAAATAATATCTTTCGTAATGATATCCCCCTCCTCTCGCTAGCTAGCAACTCTCCTTCTTGCTCTTCTACTCCCAATGTTCAGTCAGAATGAAAAAAAGGAAAGCTCTGGCAACAATAAAAAACGCCACCTAATCAAGCCTAATCCAAGGGAATTTTGAGAGTTGGATAGTGGTGATCAAGCTTCATTAGAGGTTTTATTGATTAATTACCAATACAGGGTCTCCATTGGACACCCTGTATTGCTTGTATTTCCTTCTTCCATCAGTCTTGTAATTGCAAACATCTTTAGATTAAAAGTGCCAATCTTTTCGACATGTGTATTGAGGCGTAAGAAAGCAATTGTTTCCCCATCTAAAGTAAATGGACGTCGAAGTAGACAGCGGCTTTCGATTTGACCACAATGACCATCATTGGCATTGGAAGTATCCATCAAGTAGAAGTATTTACTGCTCCCGTCAGACTATTTAGAACGAGCTCCATCCGCTCTGATTTCCGGACCTTGACAGCTTTGCAATGCTGGTTTAGCTGAGCTCAGAGAACGGTCATGGATGGATGCCAATGGTCCTTCCCAAGGGAAAAAGAAAGCTCTAAATAGAAATAGAAGAGCCACTTATTGCCTAGGGAAAATTAGACTTTATTTGGGAAAACTTGGTATAGAAGGCAATTCCGTACTTTGGGAAATAATGGAGATTTAAAGTTTGAATATTTTACATTTGGATGGTTTATTGGGAACCAAAATGCTTGAGTATTGTTGGTTTTAACCTCTAATTGATTTCAAGCTTGAAAAACTGGATGAAAGCGAGAAAAAATCAAAGGCGTAAACTTGGTCAAAACACGATAAGAACTTGTATTTACACCGATATGCCTAGTAACAATAATCACACTATTCGAAAAGTCAAATTTTTGTCCAAAAATTCAATTTTTACAAAACCCCAGCATTTTCACGA
>LT728037.1:46207-73616 GCA_900157175.1 Oithona nana
GCTCTAACGGAATTATTGAATAAGAGTCTCTAAACCTATTCACGCAATTTCAAAAAGTATTTGGAAGATTGCTGAAATAGCCAAAATGTTGAATTTGGACCAACATTTTGAGATTTTCACCATCTCTGAAGCCTACCTCCTTGTCAAGGATCATAAAAAACAGTTCTTGAGTAAAGTGTCTGTTAGACTTATACACCCCACCCATACAAAACGGAGACGGACCTTGGCCATGTCTCAAAATTGTTCCTCCAAAACCTTGAAGCTGCATTCTTGAAGTATCTGTTCTCTGGATTTGTCTCCATTTTAATATTAAAAAACACTTTTGAAAGTATTTTGGTGGAATTATTTTTTGTTAGTCTGGAAACTCTGGGTAACCTAACGCTTTTAAAGAGTAAAGTAAAGTAGCGTCATTTGGGTACTGGACGCCAATACCCAAACATGCTTTCCCTTTCTGCAGTCAAAATGGGATTGAATGATCGACACAGATTGTCCGATTGCCAGGGATGTCAGGGCTGTACTCCACTAATGTTGTCATGCTTTAATGGACAAAATATATTGTCAAATTACTACTGGACTGTTCTGATGGAAACATTGAGTTGAATGGAAGAGATAATAATGGCTGGACTTCATGTTTGCTTGCGCCAAAGGACGCAAAGATGTTGTCAAATTGCTCCTGGACCATTCAGATAGAAAAATTGAGCTGAATGCGCAAAATAATCGTGGATCTACTGCATTAAATTCGCCAAAGTTTATTTACTTTAAATTTTAAAAGCAACACAGTGCAGAACTCCTTTCATTTTGACGAGATTTTTTACAATTCGAATTTTATTGTTTTGCAGTACAATGGGTAGCAGTCTAAGCAGTATGTCGGCACAGTCCTGCCTGCAGCAGCAAAGAGAGGCTTATCCATACATGTTCCACCACGACCCATTGTCCTCACTGGCCTCGGCCTCCTATGGAAGATCATGTGGTGCTACTCAGTCAGCTCAGTCTCATATGGGTAGTTATGGGTCAAGTCTAACCTCATCTGGAGGATCGCAAGGAGCAGGTAAACTTTTTTCCATATTGTTAGGGTGACTTGATTTTTTCGGATCAAGCTGCCTACTATATAAAGTACAATTTTCTAATGGATTTTTGTTCTGTTTCGTTTCAGGAGTGATTTCTCATGGGCTCTCTGTGCCCCTTCAAGTTCCTGGACAACCTCCCGACCTCACTTCTAATTACTGGCCTCATCGTCTACAGTGAAAATTTGCTGATTCCTGAGGAGATTTTAATGGAGAATTGCAAAAAACAAAACCATTGAAACGCTAGAGTTCCAAAGTTCCTATTGTTGTTTCTAACCATTATAAAGTAAACTTTTAGATTTTTAAGACGAAATTCAAGTTGCATTTCGTTCTTAAAGAGAAAATCCAAGAACAGAAAACGAAAAATTGTAGAAAATATTTTGCTTAGTCAGTAGATTAAAATGAAACCAACAACATTTCCTCATTTTTTGTCTCATGTTGTGAAAAAAAAAATTTCCTCTCTCTCCACATTTAGAGCCAAGAAAAATATGTAGATTTGGTGAAAAATATTTTTTTACATATTTACATATAAATCTTGGCTCTATTCATTACCATCATCATAGCATTTTAGAAAGGTGCCTTTGAAAGTGCCTGAAAATCTGAAAAACACGCCTCACCCTAGTCCTTTTTTGATTTGAATTTTTTGATTTATTTTGTAAATAAAGACCTTAAAGGAGAACGAAAATTTTGTCCAAGGAAAATAATATTGTGATAGTTGACAAAAATTAAAATTTGTTTTTCTGCTCTGTCTTACCAACGTTTACCCTCCCTTTCAAAAAACCGAACCTCAAAAAAACATCAATGGAAAAATTGTATAGTTCTCCTATGATTTTCGCCAGCGCTACTATACCACCCTACTTTTTTCAATTTTAGGAAAAACTTATCGAAAAAAAAACTTGAGGAGATGAAATTATTATTATTGAATGTCTTATTGTGTGTAACAATGAATGGATTATTTGAATATAAGCACCATCATATTACCAAATATCAGTTGGACAATCCGGATCCGGATTCTTCAATTTTGTCCTTCATTCCGGAACGAATTATTTCCACATTGTACTTGAATGGGAAGTTTTTGGTGAAAACCTCAAATTCGAGGGAAACTTTGATTTTGAAAAACTCGGTACATAGTCCCTTACGTTACTGGAAGAAGTAATTCAATGATTAGATTGCAACTTGCTTTAACGGAAGAATTGAATAAGTGTCTCTAAACCTCTTCAACTTTGATAGAAGACAAAACTCTGTTTTCTCTGGATTTGACTCCATTTTATTATTAGAAGGCGCTTTTGAAAGTGTTTTGGTGGCTTTGTTATTCTGGTACCTCTGGATAACCTAACGCTATACAGTAAAGTAGCGTCGCGTCATTTGCTCACCTGACGCCATTACCCAAACACGCTTTCCAAAGTCAAAATGGAAAAAGTTATTAATTATGGAATTCCACACGTTGGCGAACAAATCTTTGAGAACATTGATACCCCCGGATTACTTCAATGCCTTTTGGTTTCGGGAACTTGGCAAGCACTGGCAGAAAATGTCTTAAGCAAAAGGTGGAAAGGCAGACTGTTTGAGGCATGTAAAAGCGGGGAAACAAAAATTGTACAACTGCTCCTGGAACGCTACAATTGTGAAGAACTGGGATTGAATGATCAACACAACAATCTTCCCATGATTAGTAAATGCATTGCAAGGAATAACGGTAACGGAGAAGAAGAAAGTGTAGAAGAAGTTGAATGGATTAATAATGATGGATGGACTGCACTTATGGTGGCTTGCCTAAAGGGACACAAAGAAGTTGTCCAGTTGCTCCTTGATTATTCAGGCAGATGTATTGAGCTTAATGCAAGAACTAATGATGGAATGACTGCATTTTTGTTGGCTTGCACCTTTGGACACAAAGATGTTGCCAAATTGCTACTGGATTGCTCAGATCGAAACATTGAGTTGAATGGAAGAAGTAATTTTGGATGGACTGCACTAATGTTGGCTTGCAAATATGGCCACAAAGATGTTGTCAAGTTACTACTTGACTGTTCAGATGGAAAAATTGAGTTGAATGGAGGAAAGAATTTTGGATGGACTCCACTAACGTTGGCTAGCAGTTATGGCCACAAAGATGTTGTCAAATTGCTTTGCAAATATTCATTTCCCGACTGTGTTTGGCCAGAATTTAACAAGAAAAAGAAGGAGAAGAAAAGTATGGCGAGAAATGACAAGTCTTATACCCGGCATATAAAACTGATCAGTCCTGGGGTACCTGCCTTCTCCGGGGTACCTGCCCTCTCCTTGGTTTTTATCATTGTGCTCTTGTGGTCATTGTGTTCATTGTTTCTCTACTACTGCCTAGTGCTTCTGATGCTTCCCAGATATTTTAAAACGTAATTCTCCTACAAAACCAATGGAGAGTCCGAAGTTTAGATGAAATGCTACCACGCCTAGCAAACTAAGATCCTGGACGGACAATTTTTAACAATATTTCAAATCTTTGAATTTCATTCTTTTTTTAATGAAAATAAAAAACATTTTGGACTTTTTGAATTCATTTTCTCTTGTTCCTAAAACGTGACCATTTAGCGAAAAAACTTTTGGAAAGGTTTCCACAGTTTCATGATTCATGAACCCAAAAATACGATCATGTAGATTCGGATTGTTGGACAATTCTTCTTCAAATTTGTTTCAAGTAACACGTTTCGATGAGTTGCAGTATGACCAGCTTCCAAACTAATTTAAAATTTTTCGACCCAAATCTTTCCCAAATTGCCCACTACTAAAGGGAAAAGGCTCATTTTATGCTATTTTTACCTTTTTATTGCAATTTTATGAGCTTTATCTCCTCGTACCAACAACTTTTGCATGAAAAAGATGAAATAGAAAAGACCGAATAGTTCCTTAAAATTAAGTTTATAGTAATGTTAAAAATTCCAGATCTTAAAAGATTTATTGAGATGGGAGTTTTTAAGCTGCAAGTTCCAATTAGTCAATTTTTGCATATTCTTCTCTAAGGATAGATATGAATTCTTCCCAATCCTCTTTGTTGTCCTCATTGTCTCCTTCATGTAGTCGCCATAAGAGAGTGTCGAGTGCAGTGAAGTCATGTTCGTTTTTGTGAAAGATGTCAATGCCAAATTCTTTGTAATTTTCAAAAATAAACTTCGTAATTTCTTGTGAAGCATAAAAGCAAGCACCATGAAAAGGTGACCCCCAAACATTTGGCAAATTCAAGTCAATTCCATGATCTTTTGAAGAGCGCATTATCAGCTGCACCATTTCAGAACTCTCAGAATAGGCACAAGCTTCGAAAAAAATAGTATTTCTATCTTCACCATCATCTCGAGTGTTCATGTCAAAAGAAGTCTCAAAAAAGAGTTTCATAAGCGCCAAATCACCATTCCGTGCAGCCCAAAAAACTGGATGTCTAATAAAGTGCTCGTCAGGATCATAATCATCATAGTACTTCGAAAGTGATTCTTTGATTTCTTTTAGGTCATCAAGGCTTGCTTTGTTTCCAACTTTCTTGACACCTTTGTCCCATCCAGGAACGACTTCAAGTACTTTCTTCCATTTGCAAACTGGATCCAGAAGAAGATCTTGACATCCAGCTGGATAAATCCTCACATGTTTTTCCCCAAATTCAAGTAAATATTTGACTAGAGCTGGTTTCTTCAAAGAACTATTCTTGTCCAAAGACTCGTTCCAAGAGACCGAAACTTTGCAGCAAATTTCTAAATCTTCGTAGCTGAGGTGACCAAATATGTTATCACGAATCAAAAACAGTCCCGGAGTAGTCATAATTCTCTCCATTTTGGTTATTGGTAAAGTCAAGTGGTTTTTGAATCCAATTTTCTAGAATTTCAGCCGTTACTGTTCTGAGCTGAGTGAAATTCAAATTGACCAATCAGCGCTCGACTTTTTGTTGACGTTTCAGTTTTGCTGTTTTTTGTAAGAAAAATCTCAGTAGTCAGTCACATGGAGGCCAAGTAAACAAAATGTCGAACTTTGTCACTGCGTTGAAAACACTGCCAAAGGACAAGCAAACCAGGATCAATCGGTTGATATTCAACCCCAAAATCTTCAAGGAAAATTGTTCTCTTCGTCACCGACATCAAGAAGAGTTAAAAAAGGGTCAAAAATACTACACGTGTCCCCAATGTGGCTTCGAAGACAAATCCTTGGTATCCTGGCGCAAAGCTCAAAGTCAAGAAGAGAAATGGAATCAATTTTACAATGTTTGGTACAAGAAAAAGAAGCTTGAAAAGCATTTCAAAGCCTTGAAAGAAGCTCAAGCGGAAAGGCCTTTGACCAAGGAAGAATTGTATGCCAAATTGGAAGGATTGAAATCCTTCAGTCGAATTTCCCAAATCCACTTGAATTCTGTTCAAGCAAGTCCGGAGCAGTCTGTACTCCGGCACTCATCCACACCTGAAAAACAAGGTCAACATTTGGATGTCTTTGGAGAACGGGGACGTACCTACTATTTGTCAACAGTTCCGGAAGTGTCGGACAACGAAACTGTTAATGTTGAATCAGCGATGGATTCAAATGTTTTTCGATCAAGTGAGGAATTTGGCCAAACGTTGCCTCATCCAGACGTTAGTAGCGGAGAAGACCTTGATCAAGGAGTCCTTGAAGATTATGATGAGAACGAGGACCAAGGTGGCCTTGATGACACTGCTGAGATTCGTGATGATCAAGACTTGTCAGGCCAAGGTCAGGAGGCTTGTCAAGGATTGCCCATGATCGCTCAAAATTATGTTGATCAAAATGAACCAAGTGACGACGACGAGGAATCGGAAGACGAAATTTTACGTCGTGATGCTCAAGCTGAACATGAGATGGAAAGAGATATCCAGGATTTCAACCAGACCTTGAAAGAACGTCGACGAGGAACACTTTTCAAAAATCCAAGTGTTTTGCCGGATGAGTCTTTGAGAGAGGTTCAAGAACCTCCGGAAGAGTCTCATGAACCACCTGAAGACCTTGATGACCAAGCCCAAGGTCTTGATGAACAAAGAGACAATTTAGTACCTGAACCAGCCCCTGATCTAGAAACTACGCAAGAAGTCCAAGAAGACACTACTATCCGGCAAGATGATATCCTTGATAATGGTCACCAAGTGATACCAGGACCATCAGGTACCGGCGCGATCCAAGTTTGCCAACTTTCAGATGATGCCAAGTAAGTTGAAAATCCTATGAGAATCGATTCTAAATTCTTGATTTTCCCCAAGGCAGTACATGTCCGGGCTCTCCAGGTTCCTCCAGATCCGAGGCCGATGCTATCACTTCTGATTCTCCTGCACCCCAATCTCCTTCCAATAGGTGAATGTTCAACTTTAATTAATTTCATGACAATTGTGTACGCTAGATGGCGTACATTCATTGCTCGTCTCATTTTGACGAATATTTTTACGGAAAATTCAAATGGACAAAATCATGAAAAAAATTTGTGAAACTTTGTTTACATTTCAACTACACAGTGCAGAACTCCTTTCATTTTGACTAAATTTTTCAATGAAAATTCAATATTATAATTGACGCAATCTATGGTAATTTTAGGTTTTATTGAAATTAGTGTTAACCTTTCCTTATAGACGAAGCTGTGGAACGATTGTATCATGAACTTGAAGCGTTAGGTGAACTGGACAACACCTATATTTTCTATAGTTCGGATCACGGATATCATTTGGGCCAATTTGGGTTGGTCAAAGGAAAAGCCTTCCCTTTTGATGTTGACACCAAAGTTCCTTTCATTGTACGAGGTCCTAAAATCCGTGGGGGATCCAAATTTTTGCAACCTGTATTGAACATTGATTTGGCGCCAACCTTCCTAGACATTGGTGGTGTAGCTCTGCCAGATCACATGGATGGAAAATCAATTGTGCCATTGTTTCATGAAAGGTATGCATTTTTTTGAAAATTGAAAAAAAGTCTCATTAATTAAAAAAAAAAAAAAAAAAAAAATTGCAATGTAAGCTTTTTTTAGCCAAAATAGANTCGATTCTAAATTCTTGATTTTCCCCAAGGCAGTACATGTCCGGGCTCTCCAGGTTCCTCCAGATCCGAGGCCGATGCTATCACTTCTGATTCTCCTGCACCCCAATCTCCTTCCAATAGGTGAATGTTCAACTTTAATTAATTTCATGACAATTTTGTACGCTAGATGGCAGTTCTTATTTTTAATTTCGCAAAATTGTATTTACAAAAAATCGTGAAACTTTGTTTACATTCATGCTCGTCTCATTTTGACGAGTATTTTTACGGAAAATTAACATGAACAAAATTATGAAAAAAAAATTGTGAAACTTTGTTTACATTTCAACTACAAAGTGCAGAACTCCTTTCATTTTCACGGAAAATTTTATAATTTCAATTTGATATTGTAAACGCCATCTAGCGTCAATTTTAAGTTATATTTTGAAACTAAAGTTGATCTTCCCTTATAGTCCAATACGTAGACAAAGACGAACTCAATCTCAAAGGGCGGAATTAACATTTTCTGTCTGTCAATTTCATGAGAAACTTCGACGAAGAACTCTTCGAAGAGTACAGAAAGTCTCATCGGTGTACTTGTCTGCCGTCATTGAATACTTGGTCAAAGAAGTCTTGGATTTATCTAATGAAATCGCTCAATACAACAACGATCAAAATCTCTTGCAACCTAGACACATCAATACAGCACTCAAATATGACCAAGAATTGAATCAATTGACCAAAAATGTTATCATTCCGGAATCCACAAGATTGAACTTCCCAACTTTGCAATAATTATTTTGTTTTTCTTGAATTATATTGTTATGAATTTATTGTGAAAATTACATGCATTTCATTTTGCATTCAATCGATTTTCGATTTTTCGTCGTCGACATCGTCGTCATTATCAACTTTATCATCAGCATCCGCTGTATCAGGTTCTTGCAACACTTGTTGATCATTATCCAGGATGGCATCATCTGTTGGTTCATCAAAGTCATTATCACTGTCATTCTCTGTATCATGATCCTGGACTTGAACTGGAATCCTGGAGGACAAATTTTCCATTGCAGTCTCTTCAGTAGACTTGCCCGCAATGCTCTGGCGGCGTTTTGTCAATTTTATTTTCAATGTATCATTTGGACTTTCACTTGAACATCCCGGTTTTTGTTCTGAAACTTTGACTGGCTTCAAGTTTCTCTTACCCTGAACCAAATCCTTTGGATCAATACGATTTTTTCCATCGCTGCCCGATGAAGTACTTTTGTCAATTTCAGCGCCTTCAGATTCGCTCGATCCGTCATTGGCAGATTGAGCATCTTTGTGTTCCGAATTGTCTTTGGTTTTCTTCGCAGGTTGTGGAGGTGGAGTAGGAGGTTGGGCGCCAAGTTCCCCTTTTCCATCGCTGCCCGATTCGTTGGAGGCATCGGCAGATTGTGCACTTTCGTGTTCCGAAGCGTCTTCCGCATTGGAATCATTATGTTCCTTTACAACAAGGTCATTTTGGACTGACTCTATGGCTGAGGCTGAGGATAGCTGTTGTGGTGTTATGCGCAAATGGCTCTCTATCAAGTCAACATTATTCTTAACAACCTCCATAAGGCTATCATTTCCATGAATTTTAGCTGGGGGGATGCAGACTTTCCGTGGAGAATGTTTGGAATATTGATTCTCAGGATTTTGAGCTTGCGCAGGTGGTTCTTGGACATCTTGAACATAGTTCAAGCATGTTGCACCATCCGAAGTTGTTTCTTTCGTTTCATTTTTCTTTTGCTTCTCAGGATTTTGAGCTTGAGCTTGCGCAGATGGTTCTGGAGCTTCTTGAACATCTTGATCATAGTTCAAGCATGTTGCACCATCCGAAGTTGTTTTTTTCTTTTTGTCATTTTTCTCCTTTGCATCTCTTTGAAGCTTATCATTTCGTCTTCGTCTGGTTTGGTCTGCTGTTTCGTGAACAACTGCTGTTGTAGTCGTCGTCGTAGCTTTGACTTGTTTAAGTAAAGTTGAAGTGGCATTGGGTGGTCCAATTTGTTGTTCGTTGATCACTTGAGAAGAGACCTCATGAACATTTGCTTGACTGTGCATTTCTAGTTCAAGAGGCCTTGGCAGTACTTTGGGTTTCCTGACGGATGCATAAAACCAATCAAACTTTTTCTTTCTTCTGTATTTTCCTTCAGCAAACGAATGTCTTCGTACAAGCGATTGCGTCGTTGCCGGAATGATACCTTCCCTAATAAACTCTTTCCGGAATTTGGGAACCAAGGATAAAAACTTGCGCCGCTTACGCAATTTTTCTTCTACCATTTCCAATTCTTCCAGTGTGTTCTCTTCTTCGAGCTGTCGTTGTCGTTGTCTGACTCGTTGAAAAAATGACTGGTTGACTTGTGTATTGCGACGAACCAATCCGCTGGTCAAATCCAGGCCAATAGCTAATCGTTGCGGACGATGCTGACGCCCCAGACTCTGCTGACGCTGCAGACGCTCAAGACGCTTGAGACGCTGTTGACGCTGTTCATTTTCGGGATGATTATCCGGATCTTCTTCGGAATTTGCGTGAAGGAAGTTTAATCGTTGGAGAATTGCATAGGCGATTTCCACTTGTATCCATTCTCGTTTTTTCAATTCTTCTAAACTTTTCTTGTTGCAACAATGCCAAAGGAAAGGGAACAAAATACAGCAAATAATGACCATTACAGCGACGACAATAGCAACGGTCCCTAATGCTCCAAGGCTGCTTCCATATTGTACCGGAATATCCTTATGGCAACTGATGGTTATGTAAGGGCTTTCCTCGTTCTTTTTAGGATGGTTTTTTATGGCCTCGAAGGTGCTCGCATTGACGATTAAACGCCCATTGAGGCAAGTGTAGACTGTTCGACTTGTCGTATTGTTGGCCTTTTTTCGATTTTGTTTCAATTCTGGATATTTAATGCCTGAAAACGAGAAGATTTTAGTGAAAATCTCAAATCTCAGAATTTAGCTTGAATGTAAACAAAGTTTCGCGAATTTTTTCATGCATCGATTTTTGAGCAATTTTGAAAAAAAAAATAATTACCTAATTTCAAATATTCAGGTTTGATGTCATACGTCTCGAAAAACCTTCCGGTCAAGCCTTTCCAAAGAAATTTTTGGACCATCGAGTTGGTTATGACAATACCGTTTTGTCTTCCAGTATAAAATTGAAATTGAAAGTCAAAGATTGTATCCTCCGCCTTGAACTTGTAATCCACATAAATGTTGCGGACTCTTTGGAAAGTTGGATATCTTGTCTTTAGACTGTTTTCCATGTGAATTTTCAAAGCGTTTTGCAAGTTTTGCGCATTCTCGAAAATTGTCCCCAGAGTTTCAGAATTTTTGACACTCAATTGTCCATTGAAAAGACACTCATCACGAGCATTGCATGTCTGCACATTCTTGAAATAAAACTTTTGCAAATGCCAAAAATAATCAATTTTGTCCTTGATTCGCCGACTTTTTTCCAATTCCTTTTTTATATCCTCGTCTGTTATGACCTCTTTTACAGGCTCATCTTTCAGATTCCGACCATCAATTGGTTTATCATCTCCTTTCTGGTCATCTTCATCATCGTCAAACTGTTTTTGTCCCGAGTCTTCATTGTCGTAATCGACAAAAGGAGAGCCTTCGCTGAAGTATCGTACGTTAGATTGGCCTTTATTCTTCGCTGGCCAACTAAATTTCTTTCGTGATTCCTTGATTTGATTACTTGTTTCTGGGCTGACTTTTCTTGGAGGGGTAGGCGCCAAAAGGTCTGCGATGAGTTGGTCGAGTATCGGGTTTTTGGCCTTCTTTTTAGCATCGAGGGAATTTTGGACTTCAAAAACGGGATCTGAAAATTGGGCATTATGTAAGGATCATTTGAAATTGGATGTCTAGACATTTCTAATCTACGGTGTGTTCCAACAAGTTTTGGAATTGAAAAGGAAAACCATTTTAAAGAAAATCTCAAATTCGAGAAATTAGAATTGTCAAAAAACTCGTCAAATTAAATGGAGATTTGTACTGCTTAGCCATAACATAAACAAACTTTCACGAATTTTTCGCCTTTTCTAAACTTGTTGGGACAGCCGCTAATCGCATTTTAGATGAATTTTACCTTTCACAGCTTTGTTCACTCTGGTTTGAGCAGACTGCTGAAGTGGCGTCGGCGTCAACAGCCTCGAAGGCTTAGAATGCTGCGACACTTTAGACGACAATGTGCGAGAAGTCGATTTTCCATTTTTCTTCGACTTTGAAGAAGAAGGCTGTAACAAAGCTTCTAAAATGAGGGGGTCGATGACGCCTTTGGGCTTATACGAGGGATTTGCCGTAGTGTTGGTTCTCTTGGCCTTTGCGTAGTACGTGAGGGACAAGCAAAAAAGGAGAAATAGGACCAATTTTGCTGTCACTGCAGTGGTAGCCATTTTGAGACTGTTGTTGGTCTTGTTGATGTTTGGTACCAATCCACAAGGGATTAAACCACCACGCTATAGAATCTTGACGTAAATCACGAGCGCAATCGATCAAGGAGTTGAACGGCTACCGTTAGTCAACCTTGAGTCAACCTATGTTGGCCGGCTGACCGCCATACGATGATGACAAATTCCGTTGTCTTCTTGGAACCAGAGCAACAGCGGTGGGTCTCTTAGTCCGTTACTTTCTTGACTTTTCGAGGACGAAATTGGTTGTAGCGTTTTTAGCACATTTATTCGCGTGATGTTGTTTACGATGAATTGAGAATTAAAAATTGAAACTCAAACTTCTTTGTTCAACGTCAAACTTCAGACATTGAATTTTGAAAATGAGAAAACTCGATGAGGCGAGAGCTGAGGAGCTGAGGGCAGGCGGAAGTTTGCTTGTTTACATTCTCAGTTTTGAATTTGACATGTCAAAAACATATTTTAAGGCATAAAACAATTTACTCTATGAAAAATTAGAAATATAAGAAGAAAAAGCCTAAGCATTTTTATATTATTTTATGTTTGGAAAAAATAGTTTATTACGTTACATTTCAATAATTTTGAGTGATGTTAATATAAGCTTATTGTTACGAAAATTCAAAAAAGTATTGGCGGGAAATTTTTCGATACATCACTTGAAAATAATTTCGTTAAAAATAAAAATATATCAAACCACATTGAAAAGACAATCGAGAAAAATTGACCAAAAATGTCGTCTTCCTGCTCATCTGAGGTATTTCATTCAATTCCTTATTGTGCTCTGCGCAAATCTATTTTCTTTCTCCAATAAAATTGAACTTGAATTTCAGTATGGAAGCAGCGTTCGATACTCGGGCCGTAGAACGGCGTCCGAAGAAATTTTGCTTTACAAAAGAATGACTGAAGATTTGGCGGCCGAAAACGAACGTTTAAAACTGGAGATGTCGATGATGAACAAGCTGCAACAACTCGAGGTCAAGGGGACTAAAGAGAAGAAAGAGGTGTCGGCTGCATCATCCCCACCTGCACCTGTAATTGGACGCGGGAGAGGATCAGTCCGCCAATCTGCCAAAGTAAGTGGCTTTCTTTGTAAATCCGTGGTATCTTTAATCTTTTCTTTCTTTAGAATGGACAAGCTCCAAGGCCCCTCAGACTTCCAAAAAACAGTGGAATGATTGCTCGACCTTTATTGCCTCGTTATGATGACAAGTTGTGCGCTGGTTTAGACATGGGAAACGGAAAATTGACGTTGAAAAGTCAATCATCAACAGGTCTTGCGAAGGCTGATGATAGCTTCACTTCATACTTGGATCAAAATGACAATACTGTTTCCGTTCAAGACAAAAAGAAAGAATTGTTGGCAGCCTTAGAAGATGACGTGAAACCGAGGTAAACTTTTTAAACATTTTTTTAAAGGCAAAAAAAATCATGGAAGTTTGTTTACACCCTTCAATTTGACGAATTTTTTGAAATTTTTTTTTTTCTTGTTCAAAATACTAATTTTCGATTTCAGACCACCTCCGCCATCTAAAAAGAATTGGAAAACTTTAGAAACTCATGGCGAATCTTTTACCATGCCGACACAAGAAGATGACAAATCGTTCAAGACTGATTCCCAAATCGGAAGTATTGCTACTTCCAAAATCAAGGAGATCAATGATTTAGAAAAGTGGATGCCGGACGACAAGAATGACGAAGGCAAAGATGACACTGGCCTTTTTTTGGATGCTGGTGAGTCCAGCGGTTGGAGTGCTAAGGATATGTTTAAGACCAACGAACAAAACTACGGATTACAATCCACTTATAAGCCTAATCTGGAGGGATACACAGTACAACTGCAAACGGACAAAGGTTCAGACACCTATCGAAAAATGGAGGTCAAAGCTGCTTCAAAGGCCCAAGAAATCGAGCGATCTAAGATGACGTTCAAGACGATTTATCAGACCAATCTCGAGGGAGAGAACAATAACAATTTGACAACCATGGATTCAACTACGGATTTTGGGGACCAAACTTCAACCTTCTTGGACGAAAGGTAACTTAATCTATATTTTTACCGAATGTCCCAACAAGTTTTGGACAGAAATTTACCCCAAAACCTCCAAATGTCACGTAAGGCGAAAAAATTCGTGAAACTTTGTTGACATTCTAGCTTGATTATAATACCGACCCCCCTTCAATTTGACGATTTTAATTTTATTTTATTTAATTTTTTTTTTTTTTTTTTTTTTTTCTTTATTTTTTTTTTTTTTTTTTTTTTCTTTTCTTTTCTTTTTTTTTTTTTTTGACAATTGTAATTTCGCAGTTTTTGTTCAATTTTAGCTATGCTCTAAAGCCTCCTAAACTTCCGCAACCTTTGATGTCAGTTAAAGTGGACAAGCCCTTTGAAAAGTCCTCCCGTAAGTCGTCTGGGTCCTCTGGAGACCGCAAATCCGATGACTTTGATTTGATGAAGTATGCCAAACAATTTCCTCATGGCGGTCCCTCCAAATGGTTTGCTGTCCAAAAATGTCTTGAAATACCAAACTTGAAGAGCCCAATTGGCATCACGGTTCTTCCTCACAACAAGAATATTGTAGTTGGAGTGACAGGAGATGATCAAGTGCATATTTACGATCCTAATGGTATACTTTTTCAAGATTAAACAACTCGCTTTTTTAGAGACTTATAAGCTTAATTTTAATTGCAGGCAATTTGGTGAAGATTTTAGAACCTGGAAGAGCTTTTAGACGTCCTTCAGACATGTGTGCTCTATCAGACGGTCGGTTTGCTGTAAGAGATGGTAAGTCCACAAAAAACCAAAAAACTCGTGAAAGTTTGTTTACGCTCCACCAAAACAGTGCAAAAGGCCTTTTAATCTGACGAATTTTTTTGTAAACTTTCAATCTTGTTTGTTTTTATTTTATTTCCTTTCTTTTTTAGATTTCGGCATTCAACTATTTGATGGCAATGGCAATTTTCTTCAAAGTCTTTGCGAGCAGTATTTGGGCCGCGTTTACGGCTTAGCAACCGATGGCGAAGACAATTTGATCACCATCAACACTAACGTGGGCAATTCTAAACCTGACAACCCTACTCGTAAAGGCGAACAAGATGTCATTATTATCAATATCGGCAAGGACAATATCACCAGACGAATTGAATTGGGTATGACAATTTTTCTTTACCACTTTATCATAACTTTACTTATGGCGACTTGATTTCAGAGGATGTGATTCCGGATAAATCCAAGTCCAGGTGCAGATTCTTGCATTGTCTTAATGGGAAAAGGGTTCACATTGTGGACTTGGGATTGGACTGTGTCTATGTGTTGTCACTCAAAGAGACCGTTGTTAGGTCTTTCGGTTCGACTGGAAAAAAGAATGGTCAATTTTCAGATCCGGCTGGACTTGTCTCTGACCAATTTGGTAACACAATCATCGCTGATAGTCGCAATCATCGTTTGCAGGTAAAGTCTTACTTTACACGTAGGAGGAAAAAAAATGTCAAAACGTAACAATACACCAACTACCTGGTGTCCCAACAAGTTTTGTACCGGAATTTAGCAAAATCTCTAAATGTCGAAAAAAATCGTGAAAGTTTGTTTACATTTCAGCTAAGCAGTGCAGATCTCCTTTCAATTTGACGCGTTTTTCGAAAAAACCTTCAAAATTCTAATTTCGTGCATTCATCCAAAACTTGTTGGGACACACTGTATATTGGCTTTAAAGTCACAATTTCACGAATTTATTTCACTTTTTTCGTCGTTAAAAATACTATTGAAATGGAATTGGAATGGCAATAAAGATAAAGNTAATTTCGTGCATTCATCCAAAACTTGTTGGGACACCCTGTATATTGGCTCAAACGTCACAATTTCACGAATTTATTTCACTTTTTTCGTCGTTAAAAATACTATTGAAATGGAATTGGAATGGCAATAAAGATAAAGAGAGTTTTATATGCATAGAATTTTCGCCCATATTTTTCCGATTTTTCCCATTTCAGCATCTTTTCCATACAATATTCCATCCTATTTTTCATACATATTATGTCAAGCTTATTTATAATCTGATTTATGCTCCCATTCCCCATGTATGCTTTTTTTCGTAGGTATTTGATCGCTCACGCAAGTTTGTCGGACAAGTCAAATTTTGTGAACATTTGAAACGACCTTCTGGGATTTATTTAGACCAAGAAGAGGCCGCTTTATACATCCTCCAATTGTGGGGAAACTCCATGGTCAAGTACATTTTGGAAAAGAACTGAAAGACACAAAATACCTAATCTATGTTTAAAATAATCCTCCTTTTCTTTGTAACTTTCAAAACCAATTAAATAAAGGAAGCTAAAAAATACTTTTTCTCTAAGATCTCAAAAATGTCTGATTCAGCATTTTTATGTCGATAGTGCTTAGCGACAGAAAAAAAGAGCTCAAGGCCATTGTTTTAACCTTTTTCTCGCCATTCATCGTTGCATCTGACATGATGGAGCCCTTAGATTTTTTCCTTAAAAAAGGCTTTGATCCTTCATGATTTGATCAGTGTTTCATCATGCGAGACAAGACCAGGGTTTCTGTATCATTTCTGATAATGGCATCAGTAGGTAAGGTTGCTTCATCATTGTTTTCGTAATGGTTGCTTTTGGGCTTTGCTAAAGCTTCTTTATCAACTTTATAAAGAAGCTTTAGGCTTTGCCAAAGATCCCATGTTGTCTTGACTATTTTATACTCAACTTTCTGTCATTACAGTACACATTGGGGCAAAGAATAATTTCTGTCCTTAGATTCAAGTAGAATTAATGAAATATTTGGAAATTCACTTACAAAATACGTATTGAATTTTCAATTCTATTTTTGGCGTCAGTTTTTACAGATCAGCTTTTTTTATGCAAAATAAGGAAAAAATATGCAGAATGGCACTCTTATACAGGGTGTCCCAATAAGAAATTCGTGAAAGTTTGCTTACATTTCAGTACAGCAGTACAGATCTCACTTCAATTTTACAATTTTTTTTTTTCTTTTTTTTTCTTTTTACAAAAAACGTTAAAATTGTAATTTCGCGAAATTGAGATTTTCTGTAAAAAAAGAGATTCCATCCAGAATTTTTTAGGACACTCTGTAACAACTTAACCCAGATTTTCCTCTTGAATTCATGAAGGCAAATCTCATTTTTCATCGCTACCGTTGAAATCGACATCAATTTCCAATATTGCTCCTGCAGCAGATTTATTCCTTATGGTAAAAAGTAGCTCGTAATCCACATACTACAGGCTAAAAGAATTCGTATAAGCCTCGCAAAACTATGAAAAAAATCGTCAAATTGAAAGGAGATCTGCCCTGCTTAGCTAAAGATTTTTCCATTTTTTTCCATTTTTCGACTTTTGAGTTTTTTGCTAACTCAGAGTAATTTTCAAACACTGTATCAAAACCATTAATTTTCCCATCTTTGAAGGCATAGCTACCAGTGAGACAATATTTCATGAATGCATTGGTGGTGAGAAAGTAGTTGGCCTAAGCTCTGGCAATGAATACATTCTGACATCGCCTCGATATCCCCTACAATACAGCAGTGAGGAAACGTATGTATCTTACTCATTATGAATATGTTGTGTTCTTATCAGTACTCTTGAGTACTTCTTTGGTTGCAATGTCAGTGGAAAAATCTTTTTTTCGATTTATAGGTTGTGCTCGTGGCGATTCAAGATTCCTTCCGCGGCCGATACAGTAACTCCTCGTGGAATACCAATTGGTGCACAATATAAGTCTATTTCATCCACAATCAACCTCCACTGCGACGCATTCAGCGTTGGAATTGCGCAAGTATAACTATACTGGATGTCCCAACAAGTTTGGAATGGAAACATTTTGGAAGAAAATATCAAATCAGAGCGAAATTAAAATTAAGATTAAAATTCGTCAAATTGAAGGGAGATAGCCAGAATGTAAACAAACTTTCACGAATTCTTCCTATTTTGAGATTTTTTGCCAAATATCTATCCAAAACTTGTTGGGACACCCTTTATGATGTTGAATGATAGATAAACAGACAGACATACAGACACATTAAAATAAAACTTTATGTTTTCAGGCCAACGGGAAATGCTATGGAGATGCCGTTTATTTAATGAGTCCGGGAAACGATACCATTAGTTTATGTGGCAATCGCGACGGCTTATCCTTGAAATTGCAAGATTACAAAGACAATTTGTCTGTAGCTTTCAAATCGTTAAACAAAAGCTCTTTCCCGGGATTTTCATGCCGGCTTAAATGGGGAGGAGAAGAGGTTGAAGACGTTAAGATTGAACATACGGAACTACTTAAAGGTGAGTTCAATTCCAAAAGTACCTTGGCCCTTGGGTACAAAAGATTGAATGGCCTCCAAATCCCCACTAAAAAGAGTTTTAAAGTATCAAATCTTTGAGGCGCATGAGTAGATTTTGAAATTTTTCCTGTGTCGGTCTTATCCGTCTTATCTCCATTCCCAAGTTTTATGTGAAAAAAAAAAATCTTCTTTTCACCTTTGTTGCAAATTCAATAGAGGACCTCCTCGAGGCAGTGTGCAAATATGAGTCCAAATATCAGACTATTGCGCGCTTCCTACTTTTAGGAGCGCAGCTCGCGCTCTTGCCAAAAATTAAGAGCGCAGCTCGCGCTCGTGCTCTCACTCAGAATTAGGAGCGGCGCTCGTCCGAAAAAATGGACATTTTTTCTTGCTCAAAATTACCAAATGGCATTTTTGTGCCAATATACCTATATGGTGGGTACCAGANAGGCAGTGTGCAAATATGAGTCCAAATATCAGACTATTGCGCGCTCCCTACTTTTAGGAGCGCAGCTCGCGCTCGCGCTCTTGCCCAAAATTAAGAGTGCAGCTCGCGCTCGTGCTCTCACTCAGAATTAGGAGCGGCGCTCGTCCGAAAAAATGGACATTTTTTCTTGCTCAAAATTACCAAATGGCATTTTTGTGCCAATTTACCTATATGGTGGGTACCAGGACCAATATAGTACAGTGCCAACAAGGATATTTTATTCCGCCAACTCAATTTAGCCCTTTTAAATTGGTTGCTAATGCTATGGTTTTCTTATACAGGGAATCTTAAACTTTGAGAGCGCACAAAAGATAAATGAGCGGCGCTCTCAGTTCTCTGCCTATTTTGAGAGCGCCGCTCGGAGCGCTGTGCTCTTTGAGCGGCGCTCTGCAATAATCTGCGGCAAATATGAGTCAAAGAAAAGTTTCAAAAACTCTACTCTAGAACAATTAAGAAGTAATTTTGAAATTTCCCGCCAATTTGTTTTTGTTTTGATTTGCCAATTTCACCCCATTCATCAGCTGGCTTTTACCAAAACTCGTCCCATTTTGTAAACAAATTTTTCTTTTTAAAAAGATACCCCCTGCCAGTGTGGATTGTCTAACGGAAATGGTGTTCAAGATGCACCAATTAATCGGGTCATCAATGGCCAAGAAGCCCTTCCTAATGAGTTCCCTTGGCAAGTGGCACTCGTCCGCGCCGGTGGACATACGCCCATTTGCGGTGGATCTATAATAAGCGACCGTCATGTGTTGACCGCTGCTCATTGTACTAATGACATCAAAGGTATATCAATTATCAAAGCAAATATGCACACCATCAAAATGTTTTGTCTAATGGGATTCTTTAGGTATCGACGAATTGGAAGTTTTAGTTGGAGAACATGATTTATTGACGAACAGGGACGAATGTCAACGCTACAAATTGAGTCGGATTTTAGAACATCCAAATTACAATGAGATAACCGTCGCCTTCGACTTTTCCATTTTAGTTTTGAAAGAAAAGTTACAATTTTCCAAGTGCGTATATCACCGTTTATGAAGTCTACTACAAACTTTTTGAGTTATTTTCAAAAAACTGTAAAAAAATTTTTGTTGTCTTTCTAGATATGTTCGTCCCATTTGTCTGCCAGTGTTGAGTTACGCCATGTCTCAAGACCAATTTGCGGCCAAACTGGTCACCGTTAGTGGTTGGGGACTCCATACTTTCACACCCGTAAAAAATGGCCATGGCCCCTACGCCCAGAAACTGAACAAGCTTCCAGAAATGACAGTCCTTTCTAATAGACAATGTCAAGCATTATGGAACGAAAGGAGCGAAGAATATGGCTTGACTTCCATCGTCAGTGCCATGATTTGCGCTAAAAAAGCCAATTCTAGTGCTTGTTTCGGAGATTCCGGTGGTAAGTCTAGACCCACTTTTTGCATCACCCGGAAAAAGGCCAAAAAATGTTCTTTTCCAAGGTCCACTAATGCATCAAACTGGAACCGGATTGCACGTCCTGGTCGGTGTTGTTTCCTATGGTCCTCAAGGATGTGTTGATCCAACCTTACCCAATGTTTATGCTAGAGTCACCGACGTTCTCCAATGGATTTTTTCTGTGATCAAAGATGCCAATACTTGCTTACCAGCTGAATCCTCTTTAAAGGCCAAAATCCGTCATTTGAGTTATTAAATATTCAGTTGGAACCATGTCAGCCTTTTTTATTGATCGTATCTTTCTTTAGAGAAAGCATGTAGTCTAGATACTCTAGATGCTTCAGGTATCTAGCATTATTCATCAAGTGAATAATTGATAAGGAGCCATCTTCCAACTTCCATCTTTTGAGTTTCTTTTCTATACAAAAACTGATTAATAAGTAAATTGCATCAATGGTTGATGTCAAAATTACGTTAACGTAAAAATAAAAGCAGATGAAAGTAACCTTAGAGTCAATTCAAAACACTGTTTTTTGCAAAAGAGAATTGAATAGATTATGAATGAATAGATGCATTCAGATTTGAATTGTGCAGGTGCCCATTTTATTTCCCTTGTTGAAAGTGCAGAAGGTCCATCAGTCCCTTACAACCTAAATTCTTTTTTAGCAGTGATTTTGTACAATGCAATGTTCATGTGTCCCTGCGGCAAACTCTAATTGACGTCTATTTGCCCTGAGATGTCTGAGACAGCAATTTGTTCTTTCATCATTCGATGCACGGTGTTTGAAAATCACAGAAAAAGTCTTATTCAACATTGCGAGCGAAGCGAGCTACGTTTACATTTTGAGTGGACAAAAGTTAATTAAAAATGTCAAAAATGATCCATTTTGGCGAGTTTTTGAAAACCTGAAGCTTGCTGTCAAACAGTATTACCATACAGGTCAGTTTTAATAGGACAAAAATTGGTGAAAAATGCCAAAATTGCAGAATTCCAATGCGACATTTTGAGTAATTTTCAAACAATGTGCCGGTGTTTGAAAATCACCCAAAAAGTCTCAGTTTTTATCACTTTTGGCGCGAAAATTCAAATGAGACATTTTTTTGTGATTTTCAAATACTGTGACAAGTAATGTAGAGTTGGATAAGAAAGATTGATAACTTTCATGACTCTCTATTATTTCTAACAAAAAATCTACTACACAAAAGTGACTCTGGTTTCTTGAGCTTCTAACATTGTGTGATTTGTATGGCCATTGATGCTGTTGCCATTGAGAGGATTCATTCGTAAGTGGCCATGGCCATCTTGTGTAGTCAGAGCAGCAGCACCCACTGTTGTAGTATTGCTGGGCTTTTTGCAACATCTGCACCAACATTCTCCAAAGGTTTCAATCCAAGCCCGACGAAATCTCTCTCCACGAGCGTAATAAATGAGAAAATTGGCCGAGGAATTGACGCAGACTAGCAAATGAGATAGACGAAGAATTGCATTGATGACCTGCAAAAAAGCAAAAAAAAAACTACAGTTTTATTCACGAAAGTGAGTGACTGCCACACTGTGTTTTAAAGATCCAATTTTTGTCCAAAAAGTAGATTTTGACAAAACTCACTTGGATTTTTTGATATATGTAAAAATGAACACACCCTAATCTGTAGTTTAAGTCACCCTAACTAAAAAGTGGTTTTTCGTAGGTGTCAAAAATTCAGATTTTGACTCATAAATGTACCAAAGATGTTCTCAATGAATTTTAGGACAAACTATGGACTTTTGCAAACAGTTTGTCCTTTGAATGAGCGCCATCTAATCAATCTTCGTACTACTACTGGGTACATGTTATGTTGGCAAAGGAAAACCTCAACCTTTTGAGCAGTGACCGCAGATCTGAGTTGGGGTTCTTCTATCTCCTTGCAAAATTGAATTTCCACAGAGGAAACTTGAGGAAATTGAAAAGCTATAAATAGGAACTCAAAAAACCCTTTTTAGAAAGCCTTTATTACCCCCAGATGTGTCGTCAATTCATGTAAAAAAGCCGTAAAAATGCCTACGTTTACGACGTCTGATGTCTGATGTACCTCTGCGATGCCGATGCGTCAGCTAGTTTTAGAAAGCGTCTCTATCTTTGTTTAACTAAACGTGAAATTGTTACACTGTTTTCGTGTTTTATTTCACTCCTTCGTAAAACTGTACACTCATTGGTGAATGAATTTTCACTCATTTTTGGCCATTTTCGCAACTTTAGTGTGGTAAAAACTTTTTACCACCACTAGTGGTGGTAAATTGGATTTTACTACCACACCAGTGTAATGGTTTTCTAAGAGCCTCGAGTGAAACCTAACTGCTTGAGCTTGAAAACATGCGAATTTCTTTGCAATTTTGCATTTTTTCAGTTCTAAACACTCAAACAGCTTCACAATTTCACGTTCAGTTGAACAAAGTTCCATAGCCGACCAAAAAACCAATTCAACTCTGGAATTTTTAACCGCGTAGTGTTATGGTTTTCTCTTGGTCTATCTGGGACCTCTCGTGGCTCCAAACCATCCCTCGCAAGCTCGGGAGGTATGCAGCCACTTTAGGGCCCACCTAGAGAAAACCATAACACTAAGTACTTGGTAAAAAATTCCATCGTAAAATTGGCTTTTCGGTGGTGTAAAGGAACATTACTGTTTTTGACCGCGACTAAACTTTTTATCGCATACAAAAGTAATTTTAAGCGCAGTCATACGATGTACGAGCGGCTTATTTTAAAGTCACTGTTACAAAATGTCACAATTAAGAAACTTTTTTTTAAACACTAAAAACTTTCCCTTGTACCGTTTTGGTAATTTTAAAAAGCTTTGAAACTTGAAAGCTTATCTTAGTTTCGTAAGTTTCAAACTTTCTGCCTAGTCAACAGATTTCACTAATGAGATTGCGACTTGCAAACTTTGCTAAAGTTAGTAGGTACACTGGAGGGTACACAGGTATAAGGGAATGAGATTTACCGGTCCTTTCATTTTGCAATCCGCTCCCAGATGTCCAAGTCTGTTGCAAAGGATGAGCTCGTACATGTCAGGAATGATTTTGAAAGACTGGCAAAAAATGAAGAGAGAAGACATGGCGATGAGAATGATCCCCAAATTGTGTTCTTCCATTTGCTTTTTAGTAAAAGTTCTGCGAGGTCTTTGGCGTACCAAGTTTTTGATGAGTTGTCGACCTCGGACAGTAGCTCGATTCGGACTCCGTTTTGTTGCGAGACTAGCCTCAGAATTTCGTTTTGTTGCGAGACTAGCCTCAGAATTTTGAGCAGATGTGGAGGCTACAACCTCAATATCCTAATGGGAAAAGTTGCGAAATATAACTAACAAAAAACGTTAATTTTGGCGCGAAAATTGTTATATTTGATGAACTAGGTACAAAAACTGAAAAAATGGTAATTTTGGCGCGAAAAATTTAAAGTTATTATTGGAAATTTTTTCGTAATGAGAAACATTGACTATTTGGCGTTTTCGGTTAATTTTTGACTGGATTTGCGTAAAAACAAACATTTACCTCTGGATTCTCATTTACTTCCGCATCCGCGTCCTCCTCTTCAATGATGTCCAATTGGTGATTCTCAGATTCGTTTTCCTCCTGTCTTGTTTGAAACTTTTTTCGGAATCTGGCTGATTTGGTAATTTTAATGATAATGAAGATATTCATTATCAAAATGGTTGTGTAAGGTATGAATTCAATAAAGATGAATTTGCTCCAGAATAGATAGAGGCTGACGTAAATCTTGTTTTCCCTCATGGTTGTAGAAGTGACCCTGGATGACCCATCAGTTGTCTGAAAAAGAATCAAAATATACGGAAACTTTTTTTTAGAAAAATCCGCGAAATGAGAACTTTGAATTTGTTGACAAAAAAAAAATCGTCAAATTGAAGGGTGATCTGTATTGCTTAGTTAGAATATAAAGAAACTTTCACGAATTTTGCTATTTTGAGTCTGTTTGTATTTCGAAAAAACCTGGGTGTAAAAAATGTAAAATCCTGATAATCCTCTTCTATAAAAAGAACTTCTTCGCCAAATTACGCGTGAATTATTGCACTTCACCGTTCCAACCTTTCTTGGCACATGTACCAGATAGAAGATCTTTTGCAGTAGGTAAAGAAAGCCATGGTAAACTACTGGATTGCAATGAAATCCCTCGTGAAAAACGACGACATCTTACGAAACTAAGGCTTACTCGAAAGTCTGGAAGAAAGAATTTATGGCTTCAAAATTCTTCCTAATAACATTTTAATTTTTAATTCTCTCTTAAAAAGAAAGTTGAATGGCCTTGGCTACCAGGAGAACTTCCTTTCTTTACTTTTGGTTTCCTGTCTTTCTTCAAGTCTAGTCTTTTGTGCAAGCTTTTCAAAGAACATCCCAAGGGACGTGAGTCGTCGTCCACAAAGTTCCCTCAGGGTTCAGAAAGGAACAAAACTAAGTAAGAATGATTACGAAAGAACCCACCACCAACTATCAAAGACTATCAACCCAAATTGTACCCAATGCACCACTCGACTCAAGATGAGTTTGACAAGTCATTTCCCAGATCCACTTTTTTGCAGTCCAAATGGATGTTGGTCATTTGTAACTGAAGAAGCTTAGCAAAAATCTATGTACTTAACAAGAGAGAAAGTTAGAAAGCATAACTAATGTGGGGACAAGAAAAGGCTTTTTAGGCCTTCCTAAGAGACTCGTCGTTGTAGGTAAGGTAAAAAGCACTTTTTTAATAAAAACAATCTTCCTACTATCTTCAAAGACTAGACTGGCTGTCCTTTATATTTAGAAAGCTGCTTATGTTTCAGACCTGTTCAATGATCTTGATCTAGATCACAGATCATGATCTAGATCAAGATCCTTTGATCTGTGATCTAGATCCTTTTTTCGGAGGTGATCTGAAAAGGATCTGATCTAGATCCTTTTTTTGGAGGTGATCTGAAAAGGATCTTGATCTAGATCCTTTTTTCGGAGGTGATCTGAAAAGGATCTTGATCTAGATCCTTTTTTTGGAGGTGATCTGAAAAGGATCTGATCTAGATCCTTTTTTAGGAGGTGATCTGAAAAGGATCTTGATCTAGATACTTTTGAAAAAAAGGATCTTATCTAGATCCTTTTCAAAATGATCTTGAACAGGTCTGTTATGTTTATGCATGCTACAGCATCTGCGCCGTCTACACTTTTATACTTTACCTCGATTTGCAGTTCAAAGTACTTGGGAATGTTGTAAAGAATGGCAAAACTGATGCAAAATGGCAACATGTACTTCTTCCTTCGGAAGTGTCTCAAAGGGCATATGATAGCATGGAACCTTTCAAAGGTGACTGCCAGGGTGACGTAGACAGAGCCAACACGAAAAGTGTGTAAAAAGCCATAAACAAATATCATGATGTGCCTGCAAAAAGTAAAGTTTTAATCAGAAGCAGCGTTTAAAATCACGTGAATCTCGAATCACGTGAAATCACGGACATAATTCACGTCAAGTAAACGAGTTATAAATCACGTGAATCAACGTTCACGAAAAATCACGCGAATTAACAACCACAAAAATCTCGTGAATCACGTGAACGAGCTCCAAATCACGTGAATTTACAAACATGAAAATCATGGGAATCACGTGAAAGAACTCTTAATCAAGGGAATAAGCATTAAACAATCACGAAAATCGCGGAATTTGCTAAAATCAAGCAACCTCACGTGAAATTGTAAGTAGAAATCACGTGATAAATTAAACCCTAAACAAAACTCACCGAAAAATATGTTTGACATAAAACGTTGACATCTTAGGCAATCCAAAGGACATGATTGCCACCAACAAAAACAAGGCATCAAAGGTGGCCAAGCCCCTCAACAGGTTGGAAAAGCTTTGGCTTCCTGCCGCTGAACTGGGCCCCGCCGAATTGCCCCCTGACCTGGAGTTCATGCTTCGTGTTAAAACGATGATGGACATGACGTTACCCACCAATCCGAAGCTGCTGACAACCGTCAGTAGAACTCCTTCGCCATAAAACGTGATCAGGCTGTTAATGTAGGCCTCACTGTCAAAGTCAGCCTCAGAGTCAGCCTCTAATTGAGGATCATCAAACGTGATGTTTTTATTTATTGTGGTGTTGTCCATGACTTTCACTTCTTCCTATAAAAGACAGAATCTATTATATCATTGGATTTTTGATATCTTTAAAAGTCAACCCACCCTAATCTGTAGAAAGTAAGTCACCCTAATAAGTGATTTTTCATGCGAAAAGTCCAGATGTTGACTCACAAATGCACCAAAAATGTTAATTTTTGCATCTAATATGTAAATGAATTATTGAAAAAATATGGACATTTGGCACTGTGTGTTTCTAGAGAAAGAACACCTAGAAAAATGTGTCAATGGTAAAATGATATCTGTAGAAAGTACATCTAGAAAAATATGTCAATGGGAAAATGATGCACTTTTATGCCTTTCTCCTTTTTAATGATGCATATAAAAAGGTAGGCAAATGGATGTTTGCTCTATCTTTTATTCAAGACACTTTCGCAATTTTCAATTTCAAATTGTCAATGGTAAATTGAATAAATGATATCTGTTGAAAGTACATCTAGAAAACTATGCCAATGGGAATATTATATCTAGGTAAAGTACATCTAGAAAAATGTGTCAATGGGAAAATGATACTCTATTATGCCCTTTTCCTTTTCAATGATGCATATAAAAAGGTAGGCAAATGAATGTTTGCTCTATCTTTTATTCAAGACACTCTCGCATACTATCCTTTTATGTATGTACAGGGTGCGATTTAAGTGCCGGTCCAGTAGTTTATACTACTAGATAGTACAGTACTTAACTGCTGGACCAGGATATAGATCGCACCCTGTACCTAATTATTTTCATGCTGTTGACCTACAAAGTTTGCTACCTACCGAATAAAGACAACATAATCCATAAAACACACGCGTTTTTACAATAAACTGCGCAGGAAATCAATTGTCATTTGTCAGAATAACTAATAGATATGTATTCCTGGTAAATGAATACATTTGTCAATCAATCAATTGTAGGACAAAAATACAAGAAAATCGAAAGGAGTTGCGTCAAAAAGTGTAAACGCAGAAATGACAATAACGAACCCCAAAGTTGCCTAAAGCCCTACAAAGCAGTAATTAGATCAGGGCACGAACGAAACGAGCGAAGGTCAGCATTGTAAACAGAAAAGCAATTAGAACATGTTACATGTACTGCTACTATGCCCAATATTGAGCTTGCTTACATTACTTCCAAGGTAATTTGTCTCGTACAACAATAATACCCAAAAAGCACACTTTGTCACTTTACGGTTACCTTTACAAATCCAAGAATAATTATGTTAGGAGATATGTAAGCTATCCTAATCCTTTTATGTCCCAAGGGAAGACATACTAGACTAAGAGACAGTTAGGCAAACATACATGTACACTTGTGAATATGGATAACAATGGATTGTAAAGATGATAAAAAATAAATTACCTTTCTGCGATGCTGTGTTGTCTCTGGAGCCTCGACACTCTTGCGAATGAAGCTTGGAGAAGACGACGAGCCTTCAAGGCGACCTTCGAAGCCGTTACGCTGCTGCCACTCGGCTCGGAAAAGCAGAGAAGACTGAAGAGGCCGCTCACTCTACAGCATAAAAATGGGTCTCTACTTCTGATATGTAATAGCAAACACTATATTTATTAAAACTTAGAATGTTATTGATTTTGTTTGTGTAAAA